>JAVIAB010000124.1:25806774-25869274 GCA_032433765.1 Megaustenia siamemsis
CTTTTTTGCGTCACAACTGGTCAGCATCAACAAGGCTGTTGCCATAACAACCAGAACTGTAATTGTTCCAATAGGAGACACAAGAAATGACGCAGACTTCATGGCGCCTTATAGTTTCAGGTGGAAGATTATAGATTCTTGATCGATGAGATCTGTGAAGAAATTAAAAAAAAGTATATTTGTGTAATTGAAAACTATCTATATTGAAACAGGTAAATGAATTTAAATATTTGGGAACTTTGTTAACCTCAGACGGAAGATGTACAAAAGAGGTGAGATGTAGAATAGCTCAGGCAAAAGCAGCTTTCCTAAAAATGAGGAAAATACTATGCAATCCATTTTTGACAATAGAAACAAGAAAAGAGTTCTTAAGTGTTATGTAGAGCCAGTCTTAACATATGGATGTGAATCATGGACAATAGGACAACAGACAAGAAAATCACTGGAGTCTGTAGAAACGTGGTTTTACAGAAGAATGTTGAGAATACCATGGACAGCAAAGAAGAGTAATAAAAATGTTCTGAAAGTGGCCAAAGCAAAAAGAGAGCTAATTTCCAATATTAGGAAGAAACAATCATCATTTTTTTTGGCCATGTAATGAGAAGAGAACAACTGGAATATATTGTAACAACTGGAAAAATTGAGGGACGAAGAGATAGAGTGAAGCAAAGAGAAAAAATAACAGGCAGCTTACGATAATGGCTTGACAGAAGGTCAACAACAGAAATGATAAATTACTGTCGTGATCGAAAGTTGTGGAGAGACATGATCACCAACGCCAGCAGGTTTGGTACATGATGATGAAACTATCTTGGCGACACATATTACCATTGCTGGTGTATGTCAGGGGGGCTCACGACAGGACTAAAGGATAAAGGCCGCTTGAGAACAGCAGTCGCCGCGACGTGAGAGACTTAGGGTGCTTCTTTCACACAAACACACACACACACACACACCCCGATAGAAAGAAAAAAACCTTTCTGTCTACCGCGGTTTTCGAACAAATGAAACGCCGAGTTTTCAACCAACAAAACAGTGGACTTCGCCGCACGGTCACGCGCACCCCATGTAACGCCGCTCATAATTGTGTCGTTTCTTTATGAAGAAGATACTTCTTTTTCCCTTCCTAATTTTCCTTTTCACCGTCGACGGGAGATACAGTTTGCTGTCTTTTATTCTCCTGTAAAGGAGGCGCGATAGCTCAGTGGTTAGTGAACTGAACTACAAAGGACAAGAGGTAGGGTTCGATCCCAACCGACGGCTTCCGGGATCACCCAGCCTTAAATGGGTACTGGAATTTTTTCTGGGAAAGTAAAGCGACACGGCTGTAATACCAAAAAATCAAGTGCCGAAGATCTGTAAAATGTATGGTCACTAACACCATATTCCCTATACGCCACTTGGCGTGACGGGGGGTCTTTACTTTATTTACTCTTCTGTTAACCTCTACTCCTGTTATGCTTCATAGTTTTTCACATATTCCATCAAATCGTCTTTTCGTGGTCAGCCCTTGAGTCTGGTTTTCTCGCAAAGTTTATTGACGGATCGTTGTGTTGTGTTTTAGTATTTCTGTCGTATCACGTGGCCAAACATTTTTATCTGTTGTTTCTTTATATATTCTATGGCTGTAATTTTGTGTAGCTTTTTTTTCTCAGTTATTCATTTATGATCTTATCTTCCTGTCATTCGTCTGACACATTTCAAGATCGATTGTGGTTATTTTTCTTATCGTTCTTGCATTTAAGGTCCAGGTCTGGCATTGGTAGCACAACGTTGGGATGAAGATTGTATTGTAGAGTCCAGGTTTGGCATTGGCAGCACAACGTTGGGATGAAGATTGTATTGTAGAGTCCAGGTCTGGCATTGGTGGCACAACGTTGGGATGAAGATTGTATTGTAGAGTCCAGGTCTGGCATTGGTAGCACAACGTTGGGATGAAGATTGTATTGTAGAGTCCAGGTATGGCATTGGTAGCACAACGTTGGGATGAAGATTGTATTGTAGAGTCCAGGTCTGGCATTGGTAGCACAACGTTGGGATGAAGATTGTATTGTAGAGTCCAGGTCTGGCATTGGTAGCACAACGTTGGGATGAAGATTGTATTGTAGAGTCCAGGTCTGGCATTGGTAGCACAACGTTGGGATGAAGATTGTATTGTAGAGTCCAGGTCTGGCATTGGTGGCACAACGTTGGGATGAAGATTGTATTGTAGAGTCCAGGTCTGGCATTGGTAGCACAACGTTGGGATGAAGATTGTATTGTAGAGTCCAGGTCTGGCATTGGTAGCACAACGTTGTGATGAAGATTGTATTGTAGAGTCCAGGTCTGGCATTGGTAGCACAATTTTGTGATGAAGATTGTATTGTAGAGTCCAGGTCTGGCATTGGTAGCACAACGTTGTGATGAAGATTGTATTGTAGAGTCCAGGTCAGGCATTGGTAGCACAACGTTGTGATGAAGATTGTATTGTAGAGTCCAGGTCTGGCATTGGTAGCACAATTTTGTGATGAAGATTGTATTGTAGAGTCCAGGTCTGGCATTGGTAGCACAACGTTGGGATGAAGATTGTATTGTAGAGTCCAGGTCTGGCATTGGCAGCACAACGTTGTGATGAAGATTGTATTGTAGAGTCCAGGTCTGGCATTGGTAGCACAACGTTGTGATGAAGATTGTATTGTAGAGTCCAGGTCTGGCATTGGTAGCACAACGTTGGGATGAAGATTGTATTGTAGAGTCCAGGTCTGGCATTGGTAGCACAACGTTGGGATGAAGATTGTATTGTAGAGTCCAGGTCTGGCATTGGTAGCACAACGTTGGGATGAAGATTGTATTGTAGAGTCCAGGTCTGGCATTGGTAGCACAATTTTGGGATGAAGATTGTATTGTAGAGTCCAGGTCTGGCATTGGTAGCACAACGTTGGGATGAAGATTGTATTGTAGAGTCCAGGTCTGGCATTGGCAGCACAACGTTGTGATGAACATTGTATTGTAGAGTCCAGGTATGGCATTGGTAGCACAACGTTGGGACGAAGATTGTATTGTAGGGTCCAGGACTGGCATTGGTAGCACAATTTTTGGATGAAGATTGTATTGTAGAGTCCAAGTCTGGCATTGGTAGCACAATTTTGGGATGAAGATTGTATTGTAGAGTCCAAGTCTGGCATTGGCAGCACAATTTTGGGATGAAGATTGTATTGTAGAGTCCAGGTCTGGCATTGGTAGCACAATATTGGGATGAAGATTGTATTGTAGAGTCCAGGTCTGGCATTGGTAGCACAACGTTGGGATGAAGATTGTATTGTAGAGTCCAGGTCTGGCATTGGTAGCACAATTTTGGGATGAAGATTGTATTGTAGAGTCCAGGTCTGGCATTGGTAGCACAACGTTGGGATGAAGATTGTATTGTAGAGTCCAGGTCTGGCATTGGCAGCACAACGTTGTGATGAAGATTGTATTGTAGAGTCCAGGTCTGGCATTGGTAGCACAACGTTGGGATGAAGATTGTATTGTAGAGTCCAGGTCTGGCATTGGCAGCACAACGCTGTGATGAAGATTGTATTGTAGAGTCCAGGTATGGCATTGGTAGCACAACGTTGGGACGAAGATTGTATTGTAGAGTCCAGGACTGGCATTGGTAGCACAATTTTTGGATGAAGATTGTATTGTAGAGTCCAAGTCTGGCATTGGTAGCACAATTTTGGGATGAAGATTGTATTGTAGAGTCCAGGTCTGGCATTGGCAGCACAATTTGGGATGAAGATTGTATTGTAGAGTCCAGGTCTGGCATTGGTAGCACAATATTGGGATGAAGATTGTATTGTAGAGTCCAGGTCTGGCATTAGTAGCACAACGTTGGGATGAAGATTGTATTGTAGAGTCCAGGTCTGGCATTGGTAGCACAACGTTGTGATGAAGATTGTATTGTAGAGTGTCTGTTTTGCCTCTAGAGTTATTTCCTTGTTGGACAAGAGTGGTGATCATCATCATCATGTACCGGTTGGCGTAGGTGATCATGTCTTTCTACAATTTTCTATCTACAGTGCATCGTATCAGTTCTGCTGTTGACTATTTTCCATGCCATGACACCAAGCTATCCAGTATTGTCTCTCTTTGTCGCCCGCGATCTCTCTTTCCTTTTATTTTGCCATTTGTAACCAAGTATTCCAACTTTCCTCTTCGCATGATGTGCCAGAAAAATGTTGATTGTTTCTTTCTTATGTTTTTTATGAGTTCTCTTTTTGTGTTGGAGTCTTTGAGAACTTCCTCGTTGGTCTTTTTAGCTGTCCAAGGAACTTTCAACATTCTTCTGAGAAATCCCATCTCTGTGGCCTCTAATCGTCTTTTCATTTGTTTGTCTACTGTCCATGATTCGCTTCCATAGTTCAGAACTGGTTCTATATATAGCACCGATGAACTCTCTTTCTCATTTCTATTGACATAGATTTGTTGCATAAGATATTTTTCATTTTCTGAAATGCTATTTTGGCCTGAGCTATTCTGCTTTTTATTTCTGTGATGCATCTCCCATCTGATGTAATTATTGTGCCCAAGTATTTGAAACGTTGCACTTGTTTCTGATTTGTCCTGTTTATTTTTATGCTGCATGATGGTGATGATTGTTTCTTCGATATAACCATTACTTCTATTTTCTTACTATTCAGACTAAGACCTTTCTTGTTGCTTTCTTATCATGTCTATCATTTCTTGTAGTTCATTCTCTGTCTCTGCTATTAAGACTGTGTCATCCGCATATCGCAAATTATTTTTGTTTTGACAGTTGACTTCAATTCCTTTTTGTCTACTATTGATCTCATAATATATTCGCTGTAAAGTGAAAACAAATCCGGTGACAGAACACAGCCTTGTCAGACTCCTTGTTTTATAAATTGAAATTGTCCTGTCTGGTTGTTAATTCGTATAGCTGCTGTTTGTTGCCGGTATATGTTTTTATGATTCGCAGATCCTTGACATCAATGATTAATTGCTCCAGCATATTGATTATTTCCACATGCTTTACTTTGTCAAATACTTTAGTGTAGTCTATAAAACACATATATGGATCTTTCTTTACCTCTATAGATCTTTCTATCAATGTTTTAAGATGTATATTGCATTATTGGTGCCCTTTCCTTCCACAAATCCACATTGTTCCTCACTTATTTCTGGTTTTATTTTGTTTCTTACACGTCTCATGGTGATTCTTAGTAATATTTTCGTCATATGGCTCATGAGACTAATAGTGCGATGGTCTTCATAATCAGTGGCGCCGACTTCTTCGGTATGGCTACAAAGATAGATTTTCGTAGATCTTCGGGTATGAGTCCAGTATTATATATGTCTTTGAGTTCTTATTGTTCTTGAGTCTAGGGTCCAGGACTGGCATTGGTAGCACAACGTTGGAATGAAGATTGTATTGTATAGTGTCTGTTTTGCCTCTAGAGTTATTTCCTTGTTGGACAATAGTGGTGATAGCTGTGCCATAATCCGACAAGCTTTGTTGCATCTTGAATCTATTTCTGCTCCTTGCGAATTGTCGTTTGTCACTAGACTTCCTAGATATTTAAATTCCTCTACTTGTTTTAGTGTGCTGCTGTCTGTCGTTATATTGATGCTCTTTTTCTCTTTTGCGATATTCATGACTTTTGTTGTGCTAGTTTTGATTCTCATATTGTACTGGTTGCCTATACTTTTAAGTCTATTTAAGTGTTCTTGTATGTCTTTTGCATTTCCATGTACGAAGGCTGTCTCACAGTCTCCTATGTTAGACATAAATATGGTTGCACGCGGATATGAGCTCACTAGCCTAGGGTGTCTTACATTTCTCTTTGATGACTAACCCGCCAGGACTAATATTTTTCTTTGATGACTACAGACCTTCAGCACATGATTTTTGGGGTAATGTGGTCGGTATTACGCCCGTGCTGCTTTACTTTCCCCAGAAAAAATCCGGTACACATTTAAGGCTGGGTGAACCCGGAAGCCGTCGGTTGGGATCGAATCCTACCCCTTGTCCTTTGTAGTCCAGTTCACTAACCACTGAGCTATCGCGGATCAATTAAAAGAATGATGATTGTTTTCCATTTCAACGGTTAGCTTTTCATGTCCAGGAAGTGTTTCGCGTCTATTGGTTGTGGCTCCCACGTGTCGACCTCATTTGCATTTATGTTTACGAGTGGGCGGTAGTTTTTAATTTCTTCAAAGCGAAGAGGTTATCACTGATGTACCAGGATAGACACGCGTTGTTGGCAGTCGGTGACCCAGATCTGAATGCTCGGCCAGGATGTGAGCCGCTGAAGATTCAAATGCTGTCTTCTTGTGGCGTTCTTAAAATAGACTGCATAGAGCTCCCCCCACCTGATGATGATGATGATGTAATGATGATGATGGTGATGATGGTGGGGATGATGATGATGTAATGATGATGGTGGGGATGATGTCATGATGATGATGATGATGATGTAATGATGATGGTGGTGAAGATGATGATGATGTCATGATGATGATGATGATGTTGGTGATGATGGTGATGATGATGATAATGTAATGATGATGATGTCATGATGATGATGATGTAATGATGATGATGTCATGATGATGATGTCATGATGATGATGATGATGTAATGATGATGATGGTGATGATGATGATGATGTAATGATGATGATGGTGATAATGATGATGGTGATGATGATGATAATAATGATGGCGATGATGATGGTGATAATGATGGCGATGATGATGTCATGATGTTGATGATGGTGATGATAATAGTGATACTAATGATGGTGACGCTGATGATGGCATGATGATGATGTCATGATGATGATGGTAATTATGATGATGGTGATGGTGGTGGTGATCATGATGGCATGATGATGATGGTAATGAGTATGATGGTGGTGGTGATCATAATGTCATGATGATAGTGATGTTGATGATGGCATGGTGCTGGTGCTGATAATAATGACGGTGATGATGTCATGATGATGGTGATGGTGATGATGCTGATAATAATGACGGTGATGATGTCATGATGATGGTGATGATGTTCATAATAATGACGGTGATGATGTCATGATGATGGTGATGGTGATGATGATGATAATAATGACGGTGATGATGTCATGATGATGGTGATGGTGATGATGCTGATAATAATGACGGTGATGATGTCATGATGATGGTGATGGTGATGATGCTGATAATAATGACGGTGATGATGATGATAATAATGATGGTGATGGTGATGGTGATGTTGATGATGGCATAGTGATGATGATGATAATAATGATGGTGATGATCATGGTGATGTTGATGATGGCATAGTGATGATGATGATAATAATGATGGTGATGATGATGGTGATGTTGATGATGGCATAGTGATGATGATGATAATAATGACGGTGAAGATGTCATGATGATGGTGATGATAATGATGCTGGTGGTGGTGACGATATTGATGATAATGGTGATGATAATGAACATGATGATATTGATGATGGTGATGATGATGATGATGTAATGATGATGATGGTGATAATGATGATGGTGATGATGATGATAATAATGATGGCGATGATGATGGTGATAATGATGGCGATGATGATGTCATGATGTTGATGATGGTGATGATAATAGTGATACTAATGATGGTGACGCTGATGATGGCATGATGATGATGTCATGATGATGATGGTAATGATGATGATGGTGATGGTGGTGGTGATCATGATGGCATGATGATGATGGTAATGAGTATGATGGTGGTGGTGATCATGATGTCATGATGACAGTGATGTTGATGATGGCATGGTGCTGGTGCTGATAATAATGACGGTGATGATGTCATGATGATGGTGATGGTGATGATGCTGATAATAATGACGGTGATGATGTCATGATGATGGTGATGGTGATGATGTTCATAATAATGACGGTGATGATGTCATGATGATGGTGATGGTGATGATGATGATAATAATGACGGTGATGATGTCATGATGATGGTGATGGTGATGATGCTGATAATAATGACGGTGATGATGTCATGATGATGGTGATGGTGATGATGCTGATAATAATGACGGTGATGATGATAATAATGATGGTGATGATGATGGTGATGTTGATGATGGCATAGTGATGATGATGATAATAATGATGGTGATGATCATGGTGATGTTGATGATGGCATAGTGATGATGATGATAATAATGATGGTGATGATGATGGTGATGTTGATGATGGCATAGTGATGATGATGATAATAATGACGGTGAAGATGTCATGATGATGGTGATGGTGATGATAAGGATGCTGGTGGTGGTGACGATATTGATGATAATGGTGATGATAATGAAGATGATGATATTGATGATGGTGATGATGATGATGACAAGACTGGTCACGTAGGTTCGGATCTACGTGGAGAGGAACGTCAATATTAAAGTTTGAAGAAACCATTCTTCAACCAGAGGCTGTTGATATCACCAAATATAGTGGGGCCTGATATGGTACTGGTGACAGCCGCACATTAATTATTTATTATTATTACAAATCAATGTGTCTACCAACTCTGTGCTGCCAGTGCCAGAATTGGACGCTGGACTCTAGAACAATAAGAAAGATAACGACCACCGAAATGAAATGTGCCGGCCTCGAGACAAGGAGGTTGGGGGTTCAAATCCCGGCAGCACTGGTTGGAATTTGTATTGATGATTTCTCTGTGGCGGCAATAACCCCTGGTCTCAGCAGCGAGGCCCGGCTTGAAGCGTCAATTACTCATCGACGGAAAAAAAAATGAGTACCTGCGAAGTCCGAGTTATCTGCCTGTGCGGCGAGGGAACACACGCTGTCAGGGAAAAACGGATTCTTCTTCTTCTTCTTTTCTCTTCTCACTGATACCTAAAAGGTGTCGTGGTTTATATCATTTGTCGTTCTTGAGCTGCTCGAACTGTCTGAATTAGTGATTTTCCTTTGTTGTTACATGTCTCTGTCACTGCATCTATCCATCTTCTTTTCTCTTTCACTGATACCTAAAAGGTGTCATGGTTTATATCATTTGTTGTTCTTGAGTTAACTGTCTGAATTAGTGATTTTCCTTTGTTGTTACATGTCTCTGTCACTGCATCTATCCATCTTCTTTTCTCTTTCTCACTGATACCTAAAAGGTGTCATGGTTTATATCATTTGTCGTTCTTGAGCTGCTCGAACTGTCTGAATTAGTAATTTTCCTTTGTTGTTACATGTCTCTGTCACTGCATCTATCCATCTTCTTCTTTTCTCTTTCTCACTGATACCTAAAAGGTGTCGTGGTTTATATCATTTGTCGTTCTTGAGCTGCTCGAACTGTCTGAATTAGTGATTTTCCTTTGTTGTTACATGTTTCTATCACTGCATCTATCCATCTTCTTCTTTTCTCTTTCTCACTGATACCTAAAAGGTGTCGTGGTTTATATCATTTGTCGTTCTTGAGCTGCTCGAACTGTCTGAATTAGTGATTTTCCTTTGTTGTTACATGTCTCTATCACTGCATCTATCCATCTTCTTCTTTTCTCTTTCTCACTGATACCTAAAAGGTGTCGTGGTTTATATCATTTGTCGTTCTTGAGCTGCTCGAACTGTCTGAATTAGTGATTTTCCTTTGTTGTTACATGTCTCTGTTACTGCATCTATCCATCTTTTTCTGGGTCTTCCTCTTGGTCTTTTCCCATGCATTCTCGAGAAGAACGCCCTTGATGGTGATTGGTAAGGGTTCATTCTGACCTGGTGACCAAACCATTTAAGTTGTTGTTGTTCTATATATTCTTGGCAGGGTTTAGTTCCTACAATTTTTCTTATGTTTTCATTTGGTATTCTATCTCTTCTTGTGTTGTTTGCTACTTTTCTCAAGCATCGCATCTCACATGTATTGATCTTTCTTAATTGTGATTTAGAAAGGGTCCATGTTTGACTTTCATAGCACAAAGTTGGTTTGAAAATGCTATTTATTATTTGTTGTTTATTATATGGTCAATTTCTCTCATGTCAATTTCTCATGTCAATTTCTCATGTCAATTTCTCATGTCAATTTCTCATGTCAATTTCTCTGTCTAGTTTTCCATCTTCTAAAAACGGATTAACACGTAACATCCAGTTCCTAGTCTCTAGGGAATTGGTCAGAGTGTAAAAGCTGGCGGACGAAAAAAAAATGTGTCAGAAGAATGACAAGAAACTGCTTAAGGGACAGAGTAAGAAACACTGACCTGAGGAAGAAACTCGAAATTGAACCAGCCATCGAATGCATAAAGAAACAACAGATAAAATGGTTCGGTCACATAACAAGACAAAAAGAACTAACAATGACTCAAAGAGCCATAAACAAACGCTACGAAAACGCCAGATTAAGAGGAAGACCGAGAAAGAGATGGATAAAGGGAATACTAGAGTCACTAGGAGGGATAACATCAGAAGAGGCCTACAGAAGAGCAAAGAATCGCAGAATGCATCTCCCCTCAACGCCAACGGCATAGGAGGAAGGATAGAAGAAGAAGAAGAAGTCGAAGATGGTCGCAAGGGTCTTCTCTGTCCATTACATGTTTGGGAGGCCCCGGTAGCCTAGTTTAGGAATACCACCCCACTAGATACCGACGTTCGAAGAACACGTGTTCGATTGGCACTAGAAGCAGTTTGTGAGTTGTGCTCGTGGTTGGGGAAAATAGCCCCGCTGTCGACCCAGCCACTGGCAGAAATGAGTACCAGGATAGCACTCTGTGTAGGTGGGGATTGGCGCCTCGTTTGTGTGTTACAATGCTTGAGTCGACACTAGCCAGGAGTCTCTGAACATTTCTGGATAGGGGGGGCCGAGCACATATGGGTAAAAACCCGCGTGCTAAGACGCCGGTTCAAGTCTTGTACCTTGACTTTATCATCTGTTGGGCTTGCAGCCGATGTCCAACAGTCATTTTGCCTGTATCACAGAAATGTCTAAACTTAGGGTGTTTAAAGGCGGTACTTTAATCTGATGTGGCCTGTTCGGAGTCTAAGAATTGTTTGCTCGTTCTTTTCTGTCAAACTTATAGTAGATATCATTTCTCTGGTAGCCCTGGTGTTGTGTATTCCATTTGTTCATGTATTTGGTCCTGACAAACCTCTTTAAGTCCTCATAATTCGTAACTTGTATCTGGCTAGTGAAATTTGCCACCATTCTTTGCCATCTTGTCTGCCTTATCGTTTCCAAGAATGTTGCAGTGAGATGGAATCTATTAAATCCCAGGTTTGCATCACTGACAGAGCGTGTAGAGTATTTTGTTTGGATCACTGAGGTTTTCGTGACTCCTCATTGTTGTAATTGCTGACATATAACAACATCCAGTTCCTATTGAGTTATTGCTGCACTGACGTCACTTCCTATGCCATCATCAAGTACCGTGCCGGCTGCCGTTTGTAAGGAGACAAATTATAATAAATGAATATTATTATAGAGGGAAAATACAGAGCTGATAACCAACGAATCAAATTGATTCGTTGGCGTTGGTAACCATGTCACATCTCATCGCTCCGCCTCTACTCTGGTTTTACATTTTTTTTTGTAGACTTCCAACCAACCCATCCCCCCTCAGCCCAGTTGGGAAAACCACTCCACTGGGCTACCGACGTTCGGACAACCCGTGTTCGATTCCCGCTGGAGGCAGTGTGAATTGTACTCGTGGTTGGAAAAAAAATTCCCCACGATCGACCCAGCCGCTGGCAGAAATGGGTACCAGGGTAGTACTCTGGGAAAGGGAGGAATGTCACCTCGCAACGTGAGTTTCGATGCTTGAAGCGACACTATCCTGAAGTATCCGAACACTTCTAGATAGGCGGCCGAGCACATATGGGTGAAAACTCGCGTGCTATGACGCCGGTTCAAGTCTCGTACTTTACCTATACCTTTACCCTTTCCTCTATTTCTTTTTCCTTACAATTTTCTTTATTACTTTTATTTAATTAGCACAATTCGAAGCAGAGAATGCACGTTCCTGTGACTTTTGTGTAACGTTTTTGTTCTGTCAGGGGTGAAATTAAAAGTCAAACCCGAACACCTCGCAGCGACAGCATTACACAAGCGGCCTTTATTCTCCGTTTCCATAAGTCCCGCCGGCGAATTCAGAAATAGGATCATCATCATGTGCCATGACAGTTGGCGTAGGCGATCTTGTCAATTCTCTATAGTTATGGAAGGACCCGGTATCACTGCAAACGAATTACAATCCATAATTGCTCAACCGCCTGTGCCAGTGGAACTATCCGAATTACTATCTCATCTCCTAAACAAAGAAAGGTAACTGTAGCCCCCATCATAGTAGTCTCAGCACACGCTAAAAGACATAAGGCGATACCGCACAGGAAGTGAACACAATCGTCTGTTCCCTGTCAATTCTCTATTCACAGCGCAACGTACCAATTCTGTTGTTGACTGCCGTGCGATGGCACCAAGCTATCCAGTATCTTCTCTCTTTGTCGTCCGCGCTCTCTCTTTCCCTGTATTTTGCCAGTTATAAACAATTACTCTAACTGTCCTCTTCTCATGATGTGCCCAAAAAAATGTCGATTGTTTCTTTCTGATCTTTCTTATGAGCTCCCATTTTGTGTTGGCCTCTTTGAGAACTTCCTCGTTGGTCTTTTTAGCTGTCCAGGGAACTTTCAACATTCTTCTGAGAAATCCCATCTCTGTGGTCTCTAATCGTCTTTTCATTTGCTTGTTTGCTGTCCATGATTCACTTCCACGGGTAAGAACTGGCTCTATACGGTACCGATGAACTCTCTTTCTCACTTCCATTGATATAAACTTGTTGCACCAGATTTTCAGAGATAGGGTAATGCTGTAGCTATAGACTTGTTGCACCAGATGTTCAGAGATAGGGTAATGCTGTAGCTATAGACTTGTTGCACCTGATGTTCAGAGATAGGGTAATGCTGTAGCTATAGACTTGTTGCACCAGATGTTCAGAAATAGGGTAATGCTGTAGCAATAGACTTGTTGCACCAGATGTTCAGAGATAGGGTAATGCTGTAGCTATAGACTTGTTGCACCAGATGTTCAGAGATAGGGTAATGCTATAGCTATAGACTTGTTGCACCAGATGTTCAGAGATAGGGTAATGTTGTAGCTATAGACTTGTTGCACCAGATGTTCAGAGATAGGGTAATGTTGTAGCTATAGACTTGTTGCACCAGATGTTCAGAGATAGGGTAATGCTGTAGCAATAGACTTTTCCAAAACAATATCAAACGATCGTAGCCTACAGATCGTGTCAATATGCTGTTTTTGTTTTGACATCTTGTCGTCACATCCTCTTCGTTTCTGAACTCTCTATGGCATTCTCTACATTATTCTGTAAAACCAAATATATCTGGCCTTCAAAGATGTTCTTGTCTGTTCTTTTCATCTAGGATTTAGTTGATAACATTCGATCATTATCTTCATCATTATCTTCATCACTTCAGCATTTTATCATCTTCATCATTCTCATTATCATTATCATCAAATCCTCATCATAATCCACTTCATCATCTATTTCTTCATCATCATCGTCATTTTCATCATCCTTCACCATCGTTACCTTAATTATCATCATCGTCATCATTATATTCTTCACTATTACCACCATCATCATCATCATCATCAGCTTTCCGTAACGTTAAACTATCTTTACGACACATACTACCATTGCTGGTGTATGTCGGGGGCACCACGATGGAACCAAAGGGATAAAGGCCGCTTGGTCAAGCAGTGTGCGACTCAGGATTTTTATTTCACCCCCGATAGAAAAAATCCTTTCTGTCTACCGCGGACTTCGAACACCGTACGTCAGCTTTTCAGCCAGTGGGACAGTGGTTTTAGCCACACGGCCACACTAACACCCTTCATATCAGTGTAAGACATACATTAAAAGAACATGCACTACTCCAAGATATGCACTCACAGCGCCCATCCCACGTCACGAAGCGCCTCAGGTCGCACCGATCTTCTTTCATCATCATCATCGTGTGCCTTCTCCGCAACGAAGGTTGGCTACCATGGATCGCCATTCTACTCTGTTTCTTGCTTTGATGGTACAGTCTGACATAGACTGACTTGTCCATCTTTTGATGTTACTCGTCCATGTTAGTCTTGGTCTGCCTCTACCTCTTTTACCTTGCATTTTCCCTTCCAATATTACTTTTAGTAGGCAGTTGTGTCTTTTAACATGCCCCAAAAATTTAATTTGTCTTGTCTTAATTGTATTTAGCAGTTCTCTTTTTATTTTCAGTTGTTTTAAAACTTCATCGTTTGTTATCTTTTGTTTCCTTCCGATTCTACCTATTCTTCTTTAAATCCACATTTCAAAGACTTCAATTAGATTTTCTTTAAGATTACAAAAACACACAACAGTCAGTTGAGCACAACGAGAACTGCACTGGTGACATTTTGTTATGTTCAGTTTAGTTTCATCGACATATCATCTTCATTACAACACGGACAGCTTAATATAGACCACACCTCAGCACGTGCGCAGCACAAAGCACGTTTTCCCTACACCAGAGAAAGCACTAAAAATAGCTTCAACTCCGCCGCACCACCAATGAAGACCTTGACCCCCAAATTCTTAGATTACCTCTCACGACACGTGACAGGTTACAGTGGGTGTATTATTTTCTTTTATAAACGGGGTCAGAGTTCATGTAGCCACACGGACGGGGTCAGAGTTCATGTAGTCACACGGACGTGGTCAGAGTTCATGTAGTCACACGGACGTGGTCAGAGTTCATGTAGCCACACGGATGTGGTCAGAGTTCATGTAGCCATACGGGCGTGGTCTAAGTTCATGTAGCAACACGGACGTGGTCAGAGTTCATGTAGCCACACGGACGTGGTCAGAGTTCATGTAGCCACACGGACGTGGTCAGAGTTCATGTAGCCACACGGACGTGGTCAGAGTTCATGTAGCCACACGGACGTGGTCAGAGTTCATGTAGCCACACGGACGTGGTCAGAGTTCATGTAGCCACACGGACGTGGTCAGAGTTCATGTAGCCACACGGACGTTGTCAGAGTTCATGTAGCCACACGGACGTTGTCAGAGTTCATGTAGCCACACGGACGTGGTCAGAGTTCATGTAGCCACACGGACGTGGTCAGAGTTCATGTAGCCACACGGACGTGGTCAGAGTTAATGTAGCCACACGGACGTGGTCAGAGTTCATGTAGTCACACGGACGTGGTCAGAGTTCATGTAGCCATACGGGCGTGGTCTGAGTTCATGTAGCCACACGGACGGGGTCAGAGTTCATGTAGTCACACGGACGTGGTCAGAGTTCATGTAGCCACACGGACGTGGTCAGAGTTCATGTAGCCATACGGGCGTGGTCAGAGTTAATGTAGCCACACGGACGTGGTCAGAGTTCATGTAGCCACACGGACGTGGTCAGAGTTCATGTAGCCACACGGACGTGGTCAGAGTTCATGTAGCCACACGGACGTTGTCAGAGTTCATGTAGCCACACGGATGTGGTCAGAGTTCATGTAGCCACACGGACGTGGTCAGAGTTCATGTAGTCACACGGACGTGGTCAGAGTTCATGTAGTCACACGGACGTGGTCAGAGTTCATGTAGTCACACGGATGTGGTCAGAGTTCATGTAGCCAAACGGACGTGGTCAGAGTTCATGTAGCCACAGGGACGTGGTCAGAGTTCATGTAGTCACACGGACGGGGTCAGAGTTCATGTAGTCACACGGACGTGGTCAGAGTTCATGTAGTCACACGGACGTGGTCAGAGTTCATGTAGCCACACGGACGTGGTCAGAGTTCATGTAGCCACACGGACGTGGTCTAAGTTCATGTAGCCACACGGACGTGGTCAGAGTTCATGTAGTCACACGGACGTGGTCAGAGTTCATGTAGCCACACGGACGTGGTCAGAGTTCATGTAGCCACACGGACGTGGTCAGAGTTCATGTAGTCACACGGACGGGGTCAGAGTTCATGTAGTCACACGGACGGGGTCAGAGTTCATGTAGTCACACGGACGTGGTCAGAGTTCATGTAGCCACACGGACGTGGTCAGAGTTCATGTAGCCACACGGACGTGGTCAGAGTTCATGTAGCCACACGGACGTGGTCAGAGTTCATGTAGCCACACGGACGTGGTCACAGTTCATGTAGCCACACGGACGTGGTCAGAGTTCATGTAGCCACACGGACGTGGTCAAGTTCATGTAGCCACACGGACGTGGTCAGAGTTCATGTAGTCACACGGACGTGGTCAGAGTTCATGTAGCCACACGGACGTGGTCAGAGTTTATGTAGCCACACGGACGTGGTCAGAGTTCATGTAGCCAAACGGACGTGGTCAGAGTTCATGTAGCCACACGGACGTGGTCAGAGTTCATGTAGTCACACGGACGGGGTCAGAGTTCATGTAGTCACACGGACGGGGTCAGAGTTCATGTAGTCACACGGACGTGGTCAGAGTTCATGTAGCCACACGGACGTGGTCAGAGTTCATGTAGCCACACGGACCGTGTCAGAGTTCATGTAGCCACACGGACGTGGTCAGAGTTTATGTAGCCACACGGACGTGGTCAGAGTTCATGTAGCCACACGGACGTGGTCAGAATTCATGTAGCCATGCGGACGTGGTCAGAGTTCATGTAGCCACACGGACCGTGTCAGAGTTCATGTAGTCACACGGACGGGGTCAGAGTTCATGTAGCCACACGGACGTGGTCAGAGTTCATGTAGCCAAACGGACGTGGTCAGAGTTCATGTAGTCACACGGACGTGGTCAGAGTTTATGTAGCCACACGGACGTGGTCAGAGTTCATGTAGCCACACGGACGTGGTCAGAGTTCATGTAGTCACACGGACGTGGTCAGAGTTCATGTAGTCACACGGACGTGGTCAGAGTTTATGTAGCCACACGGACGCTACAGGTCGCAGGGGCTCTACTATTCACTTCTATAAACGTGATCTGGTCCCCGCACCTAGACGAGCATCTCCATGGTTATACAAACAAATAACCATAACCCACAAACAGGACCCTACAATCCTACAGAAAAGACAATCTGCTGCCTTGCAGGACGATTGGGGACAATCAAAGGCTAAGGAAAGCAAACCTGAATAAAATGCTGGCTGAAATCGAATGCACTGGGCCACTTACGCAGAACACAGTGCAACGTATTAACGGGTGTTCGGTCAGAGTGGATCTGGCAGACTCTAATTGTGATGTTCTGTCTGTGGGGGCGATCAACACACTTAGCCTGACAGCTGACTTCATGTGAGAGTCTGGAATCCTTACTCTGATTGAGTCCTGATCGCAGAGAGAGAGAGAGAGAGAGAGAGAGAGAGAGAGAGAGAGAGAGACCGCACGTCTGAGTTATTGCGCCTCCCCCCGTTCGTGCGTTTCAGCAAAATAACGCCCCAAAAGTCAGCCCTTTATTTATTCTACACAGTACAGTTTTGTTTTCTTCAGTGTCCATTGTTTTTTCATGTTTTGAATAGATTTGTTACATCAACAACAAACTATCTTTAGATACAGAAATTGACACCCGCATTGGTAAAGCTGCTACAACCTTAGCCCATCTTTCCAGTCGTGTTTGGCAAAACAGCAAACTGACAATTAAAACAAAGGCCACAGCTTACAATGCCTGCATCATTAGTATCTTTCTGTATGGCAGCGAATCATGGACAACTTATGCAAAGCAGGAGAGAAGGCTAAATGCATTTCATATGCGATGTTTGCGCCGTGTTCTTGGTATCACCCGGAAGGATAAAGTGACAAACGTGGAGGTCATGACTTACACAGGCCTCCCGGACAATCTACACGCTTCTCAAACAACGTAGGTTACGCTGGCTTGACCATGTACACCGTATGAAAGATGGTCGCATACCAAAAGATATACTTTACGGGCGACTGGCAGATGGCAAAAGAACTAGGGGCGCCCAAAACTTCCATTTGTAGACGTGTGTAAACGTGACATGAAGACTCTGAACATAAACCCAGCAGTCTGGGAAGAAATAGCTGCAGACCGCAATCTTTGGAAACAAACTCTAAAGGTTCACCTCAAACATGAAGCAGACAGATTCATAGAGAAAGATAATACACGGCGAAAGAAAAGGAAAAAAAAAAAACATTTCTAGGGGCGCTGAAAAATCTATTGTCAACTGTGACTGACGAAGGCTACTATATGTGTTACTAGCAGTTTATTTTAACCAGAACGAGCCGGTAGGCGTTATTGTAATCTTTTATGACATTAACAGTCTAGCCATACACAATGTGCATCATCATCATTGAGTGCCATCTCCGCATCGAAGATTGGCTACCATGGAGCGTCATTCTGCACTGTCTCTTGCTTTCATGGCGCAGGTTGCCATAGGCTGGTTTTTCCATCTTTTGATGTTACTCGTCCATGTTAGTCTTGGTCTGCCTCTTTGACCTTGTATTTTTCCCTTCCAAGATTACTTTTAGTAGGCTGTTGTGTATTTTAACATGGCCCAAAAATCGCATTTGTCTTGTTTGAATTGTGTCTAGTAGTTCTATTTTCATTTTTAGTTTCTTTCATCGTTTGTTTTCTTTTCTTTCCATCAATTTCTACCTATTCTTCTATATATCCACATTTCAAAGGCTTCAATTTTCTGTTCTGTTTTCATGTCTAATGCCCATATTTCTGCACCATATAGGAATGTTGAGAAGATAAAACATTTTGCTATTCTTAGTTTTAGCCCTGGTATTTTTTGTTTTGATGTTAGTATGAGTAGTAAGGAAGGGGGTTTAGTACAAGGATTTGAACATTTCGTGTAGTATTATGCAATATTGTCATGTATCGTGCAGCTGAATCTCGTCGTGCAGCATGTATCGTGCAATCTCAGGTGACCTGGCTCGGCGCGGGTGGTCTTATCTCAAGTGGTCAAGTGGTCGGCCTCGTCTTATCTCAAGTGGTCAAGTGGTCGGCCTCGTCTTATCTCAGGTGCGACCAGTGGTTCTAAAACTTGTAGGTGTGTTTGGAGACCAGTGGTTCTAAAACTTGTAGGCTAACCTCTAAAACTTGTATGTGAGTCTAAAACTTGCGGGTGGTCGAGTGTGATGGCAACAGGAGGCAAATATGGAAAACTTGTATGTCAGTCTAAAAGAGAATTTCGCGGTTTGATACTTTGATGGTATGATGCTGATGATAGGACATGAAGGGTTGATGTTGAGGGTGGCACTTGATGATGATGATAGGACATGAAGGGTTGATGTTGAGGGTGGCACTTGATGCTGATGATAGGACATGAAGGGTTGATGTTGAGGGTGGCTCTTGATGATGATGATAGGACATGAAGGGTTGATGTTGAGGGTGGCACTTGATGATGATGATGATAGGATATTAAGGGTTGATGTTGAGGGTGGCTCTTGATGATGATGATAGGATATGCAGGGTTGATGTTGAGGGTGGCACATGATGATGATGTGTCACAACGGGCTCGGCGAATGTGAGTATTTCATTTCCTACGGTTTGCCTCCTAGACATGTGGATATTTTAAACTTTATAGAGCAAAACTCACACGCTCCATTCGTCTACAACCCGCGGGTGTTGGAAGATTTGTTTACCAACACGTGCGGTCTATATTGTGCTTATTATATACTTCTTAAGTGTCGAGGCGCGAAACTTAACAGAATTCTCATGCCTTTTTCAGCGAGACAGCACATAAACGATCGTATTATTTATCGTTTGCTCGCCCCGTGGATAATTCGGCTTCGAGGGGCCCACGGACGCTTAAAATTATCAACAATCGGACAGTAATAAATATTTTCTCATATGTGTTGTGTATTTGTTGTATTAATAAATATATGTGAAATATAGAGCGACTTTTTTGTTTTGCTTTAGCGTGAAAGAGAGAGAGAGAGAGAGAGAGAGAGAGTTGAGGGTGTGGCTTGATGATGATGTGTCAATTTGTGTGGCTTGGTGATGATGTTGTTGAGGGTGTGGCTTGATGATGATGGTGATGATGATGATGTGTCAATTTGTGTAGCTTGGTGATGGTGTTGTTGAGGGTGTGGCTTGATGATGATGGTGGCACATGATGTTGTTGAGGGTGGTACATGATGATGATGTTGTTGAGGGTGTGGCTTGATGATGATGATGATGATAAGAGAGAGAAAGCGTCACTATTTAATCATGATGATGTTGCCCGAGCCGACCAGCGACGACCATTAATCACTACACATGATGATGTTGCCCGAGCCGACCCGCGACGACGACGACGACGACGACCAGCGACCGCCGCCGACCAGCGCCGATGATGATGACCGAGGTGGCCCGATGATGATCGTTACTAACACCCCTTTGCCTTTTTTTTTAGCCATCACATGATAACACGACCCCCCCGCAAGTTTTAGACTGACATACAAGTTTTCCATATTTGCCTCCTGTTGCCATCACACTCGACCACCCGCAAGTTTTAGACTCACATACAAGTTTTAGAGGTTAGCCTACAAGTTTTAGAACCACTGGTCTCCAAACACACCTACAAGTTTTAGAACCACTGGTCGCACCTGAGATAAGACGAGGCCGACCACTTGACCACTTTGAGATAAGACCACCCGCGCCGAGCCAGGTCACCTGAGATTGCACGATACATGCTGCACGACGAGATTCAGCTGCACGATACATGACAATATTGCATGATACTGCACGAAATGTTCAAATCCTTGCACTAAACCCCCTTCCTTACTACTACTAGTATGTTTTTCTTGGCATTAAAATTACTTTGTGCCATTCCTATTCTTTTGTTTATTTCAGTTGTACATTTTCCATCACTGGTTATAGTATGTCCAAGGTAGTTGTAGTTCTGAACTGTCTCCAGGTCTATTCCTTCCACATTGATATCCACTTGTGGGTTTTGCGTATTTTCTTTGTTTATGATCATAGTTTTACTCGTTTACAATGTACATATCACGATTTGCTGGCAACTGGAAACGTTATAACTGTTGACACAGGCACGTCAACTAAACCTGAGTTTGTGAGGTCTGACGTTTTATTTACTGGCAACTGGAAACGTTATAACTGTTGACACAGGCACGTCAACTAAACCTGAGTTTCTGAGGTCTGACGTTTTATCATCGATATTTTCGTTGTATGCGGCGATGCGATTAAGTTCTGGTCAACTTTTGTTAATCTATCTATTGACCTTTCGAGCCGTAGCCGGCTCATAGGGCGTAGACCAAAATACTCATTCTCTTATCTAAATTTTTATTCTAGCAGTTTTCAGTTCTTGTAAAGATATTTTTATCAAATCTCGCCATTTGTCTCTGTTCTGTGCAAGCAGCACTATCTCATTGAGGGAGCTGGTTCCTGCGGCTCTTGCCTCTCTCATCAACGTTCTTCTCAGTGTCTCTCTGGGTCTTCCTCTTTTCCTCTTACCTGTGGTTTCCCACATGAGGGCTTGCTTTGCTATTCAGTTATTATCTCTTCTCATCACATGTCCAACATATGACCATCGTCTTTTCTTGATTACTGAAGATATTAACATCAATTACAACGTTTGTTTAGGGGAAACAAAATCACTGGTTACAGATAACATATTCTCACATACAGGTCCTGGTTATCTATCTATCTATCTATCTATCTATCTATTGTCCTTTCGAACCGAAGACGGCACATAGGGCAGAACTACAATCTCAAAAACAGAAACCTTGCATGCCAAAAAGGCACATATTGCAGAGATCATGCTTCTAAAATCTATGGTTCTGTTTCATTAACAATGATTTTTACAATGACAGCAGCAGTATACAATGGTGTAACTATGTCGTATTGAGGCGCTAAATTAACAAAGATATATAGGGAGGCGCGCAGCGCGCCTTTCACGCGAAATGTACACGAGAGACAAGGGGAGTTAATCGTGATATTTCGTGTCCGGATGTCGACCTCTGGTCCCGGTGATCCCGGAAGTGACCTGTTTATGTCTGGTGTATGCTGACTTTTGCTTCTTCATGTACTTGCTCGATAGTGATAGGTTAGTAGATTATACAACATCAATAAAAAAACGATCAATATAAAACAGAAGACGAAGATATATTTTATTCTTTTATTATCTCAATAGGTGTATAACATACAGTGGATATTATATAACATTACAAACATATTTAGTACACTGCGTAAATATATAGTACAAGGATAACCTTTATTTATAGCTATGTAGTTGGGTGTCTGCTTAGTTCTATGTCATAAATGAAGCATAAAGGTGAAACAATTAGAGATTACTGGGTAGTCTAAGCTGGTAGTGTAAATATGTTCCTCTGTGTTAGTGGTTCGCTATCTCTCTCTCTCTCTCTCTCTCGCTCTCTCTCTCTCTCTTTCTCTCTTTCTCTCTCTCTCTTTCTCTCTCTCTCTCTCTCTACTATTCCAGCCTAGATTTCCCTCCATTGAAACACTTACTCATTCTCTCCATTTATCCCTATCATCGCGCCTTCCTTCTCTCTCTCTCTCTCTCTCTCTCGCTTTCTCCCCTATCCTCTCTTAGACTTCTAACCTATCACTCCACCCTCCGCCTCTCTCTTTAGCTCCCCCGCCCTCCCTCATATTTTTAGCGTCCTTCCTATTGTAACACTTGATTATTCTCACCATTAATACATAGCATCTCGCCTTCTTTCTCATAGGCTTCTCTCGCTCTCTCTCTCTCTCTCTCTCTCTCTCTCTCAGTTAGAGATTACTGGTTAGTCTAAGCTGGTAGTGTAAATATGTTCCTCGGTGTTAGTGGTTCGCTATCTTTCTCTCTCTCTCGCTCTCTTTCTCTCTCTCTCTCTCTTTCTCTCTCTCTCCCTCTCTCTCTACTATTCCAGCCTAGATTTCCCTCCATTGAAACACTTACTCATTCTCTCCATTTATCCCTAGCATCGCGCCTTCCTTCTCTCTCTCTCTCTCTCTCTCTCTCTCGCTTTCTCCCCTATCCTCTCTTAGACTTCTAACCTATCAGTCCACCCTCCGCCTCTCCCTTTAGCTCCCCCGCCCTCCCTCATATTTTTAGCGTCCCTCCTATTGTAACACTTGATTATTCTCACCATTAATACATAGCATCTCGCCTTCTTTCTCATACGCTTCTCTCTCTCGCTCTCTCTCTCTCTCTCTCTCTCTCTCTCTCGCTCTTCTAACCCCTACTAGACTTCTCTCCTACCATTCCACCTTTCTTCCTCTCTCTCTCTCTCTCTCTCTCTCTCTCTCTCTCTCTCTTTACCTCGCCTAGCGTTCCGCCTTCATTCGCATTTTTACCTTACCACCAGTGTAACACATTAATAACATTGAATATCAATTACAAAAAGACTTGAAATATCTACTTTTTAAAGAACCAATAAGATAAACATATGAAAAACGAAGGAATAATACACTCGACAAGGCTTAACAGACGTACTTTATACACATCACCATTAATACAACTGAAATTCCTTTAATGATAACCTATCACATCGTTATGAGCTAAGAGAAAAACAGAAAAAAAATTCAACTTACACCGTAAAATATTCCACTACAACACAGACCGCTAGACTGAACAGTACTACGAAAATAAACGTCCGTGAATCAAGCGCGCTTATAACACGAAGTCTCACATCCGACTAGTTTAAATATAATCTGGTAAATAAAATTTGGACGATACTATTCCACCCTCGACTAATATCTAGGTTAACCAATCAGAGAAGAAGATTTCTATCGGACACCCATCAACGAAATGACTGACCTCTGGATTAACTAATCGGAGAAGAGGATTACTGTTATCGTGATAACTGACCTCATTTTCAACTTGAAGTGCTGTCGAGTCTGATGGATGGGTTACTTTAAATCGATTCGGCCCCTGATACAATCCACCTAGCCGGTCAATGGTGGGGGAAATAATACAAGTGGCGGGTTACTTGAACGCGTTTTGACCCCTGCTGCAATACCAGGAGTTCCATGACAGTTATAAATAGTTGGATACAACAAGCAGGAAGTTATATTAAGGACAGAAATCTAGCAGGCAATGGCAGAAACCTAAGAGGCAAGGACAGAAAACTAGGGGGGTCGTGGTTCGTGGTTCGGTAAGTCCGTGGTTCGTTAAGTCCGTGGTTCGTGGGGTTGTGGTTCGTGGTTCGTTAGTTGATGGTTCGTTAAGTCCGTGGTTCGTGGGGTTGTGGTTCGTGGTTCGTTAGTTGATGGTTCCTTAAGTCCATGGTTCGTAGGGGTTGTGGTTCGCGGTTCGTGAGTTGAGGGTTCGTTAAGTCCGTGGTTCGTGGGGTTGTGGTTCGTGGTTCGTTAGTTGATAGTTCGTTAAGTCCATGGTTCGTAGGGGTTGTGGTTCGCGGTTCGTGAGTTGAGGGTTCGTTAAGTCCGTGGTTCGTTAGTTGATGGTTCGTTAAGTCCATGGTTCGTGGGGTTGTGGTTTATTAAGTTTGTAGTTTGTTAAGTGCGTGGTTCGAGAGGTCGTGGGCAAGGGCAGAAACCTAAGAGGCAAGGGCAGAAACCTAGGAGGCAAGGTCAGAAATCTAGGAGGCAAGGGCAGAAACCTAGGAGGCAAGGGCAGAAACCTAAGAGGCAAAGACAGAAACCTAGGAGGCAAGGTCAGAAACCTAGGAGGCAAGGGCAGAAACCTAGGAAGCAAAGGCTGAAAAACACTCGTACTGACTAAGGCTTCCAAGGTGTATTTGATTGTCGCCCTATTTTTGTCTGTATAACCTAATATATCACTTTCATTTAATCTATCGATAAACGTTTCAAAGTCATTTCTGTTGTTAACTAACAAGGGTTTGTCTAATCCTGTCGCGTTATTTGAGCTTGTGTGTGAAAGTAACGCAGCCAAATAGAACTGACCTCTGAGGCAATACCGGATGTGTTACTAAAAAGATTTTGACGTATGATGGCAATTTTATGAGTTTACCCCCTGATCATTTTTTAGGGATCTATCTATTGACCTTTCGAGCCGTAACCGGCCCATAGGGCGTAGACCAAGATACACCTTCTCCTATATGAATTTTTTGTTCTAGCAGTTTTCTTTTAGAGATATTTTATCAAATCTCGCCATCTGTCTCTGTTCTGTGCAAGCAGTTCTATCTCATTGAGGGAGCCGATTCCTGCTGCTCTTGCCTCTCTCATCAATGTTCTTCTCAGTGTCTCCCTGGGTCTTCCTCTTTTTCTTTTACCTGTTGTTTCCCATATGAGGGCTTGCTTTGCTATTCGATTATTATCTCTTCTCATCACATGTCCAACGTATGACCATCGTCTTTTCTTTATTACTGAAGATATTAGTGGTTGATTGGCGATTTCTCTAATTTCCTCGTTTGTTTTGAATTCGTTCCATTCTATACCAAGTATTTTCCTTAGACATTTATTTTCGAATGCGTTCAACTTTGTTTCTATATCTCTTGTTGTTTTCCAGCTTTCACACGCATACGTAAGGGTTGATAGTACATTTGATTTGAATAGCCTAAGTTTTGTGTTTGTGCTAATGAGTTTTGATTTCCACAACTTTTCAAGGCTTCTGAAAGACATTGCTGCTTTAGCCAGTCTGATTCTAATTTCTTTGCTCGTATCCCCTTCTCGATCAATGTGACTTCCAAGATAGATGAAGTGATCGATCTCTTCTACTGGTTTGTTTTCCATGTATATTTTGTCACTTGTTGGAATTAAACTTTTCATGACTTTAGTCTTTTCATGATTGACTTCAAGCCCAATTTTGCAGGGATACGCCCATGAAATCGGTAAAAATCGTAAATTTTCACTCTAGGCATACCCCAAACTCTATTTTAGACATCCCCATTGCAAAAATTTACATTAAAAACCACTTTTAGGATTTTACCCCCTTATCATTTTTTGAGGGTTACGCCCATGGAATCGATAAAAAGCGTTAATTTTCACTCTAGGCATACCCCAAACTTTATTTTAGACATCCCCACACCAAAAATTAACTTAAAAATCACTTTTGAAATTGTAACCCCCCCTTACAATTTTTGTGGGAAACGCCCTGAAATCGATAAAAAAATGAAATTTAACATCAAGGCATACCCCAAACTTTATTTTAGACATCCCCATTGCAAAAATTTACATTAAAAACCACTTTTAGGATTTTACCCCCTTATCATTTTTTGAGGGTTACGCCCATGGAATCGATAAAAAAATGAAATTTAACATCAAGGCATACCCCAAAACGTTATTTTAGACATCCCCATAACAAAGATTTACATTAAAAACCACTTTTAGGATTTTACCCCCTTACCATTTTTTTAGGGTTACGCCACTGAAATCGATAAAAATCGTAAATTTAGCACGTAGACTTACCTAAAACTTTATTTTAGACATCCCCACACCAAAAATTAACTTAAAAATCACTTTTGAAAATGTAACCCCCCTTACCATTTTTGAGGGTTACGCCCCTGAAATCGATAAAAAATTGAAATATAACCTCAAGGCATACCCCAAACATATTTTTTGACACCCCTACATATAAAACTCCATCAAAAAATCAACAAAAAACTAGTAGTGAGGAAGGGTGTTTTGAGCAAGGATTTGAACATTTTGGCATAGGGCATAATTTGCACGATACATCTGCGTAGTATGTACGTCTCAAAACACCTTCCTCACTACTAGTTTTTTGTTGATTTTTTGATGGAGTTTTATATGTAGGGGTGTCAAAAAATATGTTTGGGGTATGCCTTGAGGTTATATTTCAATTTTTTATCGATTTCAGGGGCGTAACCCTCAAAATGGTAAGGGGGGTTACATTTTCAAAAGTGATTTTTAAGTTAATTTTTGGTGTGGGGATGTCTAAAATAAAGTTTTAGGTAAGTCTACGTGCTAAATTTACGATTTTTATCGATTTCAGTGACGTAACCCTAAAAAAATGGTAAGGGGGTAAAATCCTAAAAGTGGTTTTTAATGTAAATCTTTGTTATGGGGATGTCTAAAATAAAGTTTGGGGTATGCCTTGAGGTTAAATTTCATTTTTTATCGATTTCAGGGGCGTTTCCCACAAAAATTGTAAGGGGGGGTTACAATTTCAAAAGTGATTTTTAAGTTAATTTTTGGTGTGGGGATGTCTAAAATAAAGTTTGGGGTATGCCTAGAGTGAAAATTAACGCTTTTTATCGATTCAATGGGCGTAACCCTAAAAAAATGATAAGGGGGTAAAATCCTAAAAGTGGTTTTTAATGTAAATTTTTGCAATGGGGATGTCTAAAATAGAGTTTGGGGTATGCCTAGAGTGAAAATTTACGATTTTTACCGATTTCATGGGCGTATCCCTAAAAAATGATCAGGGGGTAAACTCATAAAATTGCCATCATACGTCAAAATCTTTTTAGTAACACATCCGGTATTGCCTCAGAGGTCAGTTCTATTTGGCTGCGTTACTTTCACACACAAGCTCAAATAACGCGATAGGATTAGACAAACCCTTGTTAGTTAACAACAGAAATGACTTTGAAACGTTTATCGATAGATTAAATGAAAGTGATATATTAGGTTATACAGACAAAAATAGGGCGACAATCAAATACACCTTGGAAGCCTTAGTCAGTACGAGTGTTTTTCAGCCTTTGCTTCCTAGGTTTCTGCCCTTGCCTCCTAGGTTTCTGACCTTGCCTCCTAGGTTTCTGTCTTTGCCTCTTAGGTTTCTGCCCTTGCCTCCTAGGTTTCTGCCCTTGCCTCCTAGGTTTCTGACCTTGCCTCCTAGGTTTCTGCCCTTGCCTCTTAGGTTTCTGCCCTTGCCCACGACCTCTCGAACCACGCACTTAACAAACTACAAACTTAATAAACCACAACCCCACGAACCATGGACTTAACGAACCATCAACTAACGAACCACGAACCACAACCCCACGAACCACGGACTTAACGAACCCTCAACTCACGAACCGCGAACCACAACCCCTACGAACCATGGACTTAACGAACTATCAACTAACGAACCACGAACCACAACCCCACGAACCACGGACTTAACGAACCCTCAACTCACGAACCGCGAACCACAACCCCTACGAACCATGGACTTAACGAACCACCAACTAACGAACCACGAACCACAACCCCACGAACCACGGACTTAACGAACCATCAACTAACGAACCACAAACTCACGAACAACGAACTTAACAAACCACGAACTTAACGAACCATCAACTCACGAACCGCGAACCACAACCCCCACGAACCACGGACTTAACGAACCATCAACTAACGAACCACGAACCACAACCCCACGAACCACGGACTTAACGAACCACGGACTTACCGAACCACGAACCACGACCCCCCTAGTTTTCTGTCCTTGCCTCTTAGGTTTCTGCCATTGCCTGCTAGATTTCTGTCCTTAATATAACTTCCTGCTTGTTGTATCCAACTATTTATAACTGTCATGGAACTCCTGGTATTGCAGCAGGGGTCAAAACGCGTTCAAGTAACCCGCCACTTGTATTATTTCCCCCACCATTGACCGGCTAGGTGGATTGTTTCAGGGGCCGAATCGATTTAAAGTAACCCATCCATCAGACTCGACAGCACTTCAAGTTGAAAATGAGGTCAGTTATCACGATAACGGTAATCCTCTTCTCCGATTAGTTAATCCAGAGGTCAGTCATTTCGTTGATGGGTGTCCGATAGAAATCTTCTTCTCTGATTGGTTAACCTAGATATTAGTCGAGGGTGGAATAGTATCGTCCAAATTTTATTTACCAGATTATATTTAAACTAGTCGGATGTGAGACTTCGTGTTATAAGCGCGCTTGATTCACGGACGTTTATTTTCGTAGTACTGTTCAGTCAAGCGGTCTGTGTTGTAGTGGAATACTTTACGGTGTAAGTTGAATTTTTTTTCTGTTTTTCTCTTAGCTCATAACGATGTGATAGGTTATCATTAAAGGAATTTCAGTTGTATTAATGGTGATGTGTATAAAGTACGTCTGTTAAGCCTTGTCGAGGGTATTATTCCTTCGTTTTTCATATGTTTATCTTATTGGTTCTTTAAAAAGTAGATATTTCAAGTCTTTTTGTAATTGATATTCAATGTTATTAATGTGTTACACTGGTGGTAAGGTAAAAATACGAATGAAGGCGGAACGCTAGGCGAGGTAAAGAGAGAGAGAGAGAGAGAGAGAGAGAGAGAGAATGGAAGAAAGGTGGAATGGTAGGAGAGAAGTCTAGTAGGGGTTAGAAGAGCGAGAGAGAGAGAGAGAGAGAGAGAGCGAGAGAGAGAAGCGTATGAGAAAGAAGGCGAGATGCTATGTATTAATGGTGAGAATAATCAGGTGTTACAATAGGAGGGACGCTAAAAATATGAGGGAGGGCGGGGGAGCTAAGGGAGAGGCGGAGGGTGGACTGATAGGTTAGAAGTCTAAGAGAGGATAGGGGAGAAAGCGAGAGGAGAGAGAGCGAGAGAGAGAGAGAAGGAAGGCGCGATGCTAGGGATAAATGGAGAGAATGAGTAAGTGTTTCAATGGAGGGAAATCTAGGCTGGAATAGTAGAGAGAGGGAGAGAGAGAGAGAAAGAGAGAGAGAGAGAGAGAGAAAGAGGGCGAGAGAGAGAGAGAGAAAGATAGCGAACCACTAACACCGAGGAACATATTTACACTACCAGCTTAGACTAACCAGTAATCTCTAACTGAGAGAGAGAGAGAGAGAGAGAGAGCGAGAGAAGCCTATGAGAAAGAAGGCGAGATGCTATGTATTAATGGTGAGAATAATCAAGTGTTACAATAGGAGGGACGCTAAAAATATGAGGGAGGGCGGGGGGAGCTAAAGAGAGAGGCGGAGGGTGGAGTGATAGGTTAGAGTCTAAGTAGAAGTCTAAGAGAGGATAGGGGAGAAAGCGAGAGAGAGAGAGGGAGAGAGAGAAGGAAGGCGCGATGATAGGGATAAATGGAGAGAATGAGTAAGTGTTTCAATGGAGGGAAATCTAGGCTGGAATAGTAGAGAGAGAGAGAGAGAGAGAGAAAGAGAGAGAGAGAAAGAGAGAAAGAGAGAGAGAGAGAGAGAGATAGCGAACCACTAACACAGAGGAACATATTTACACTACCAGCTTAGACTAACCAGTAATCTCTAACTGTTTCACCCTTATGCTTCATTTATGACATAGAACTAAGCAGACACCCAACTACATAGCTATAAATAAAGGTTATCCCTTTACTATATATTTACGCAGTGTACTAAATATGTTTGTAATGTTATATAATATTCACTGTATGTTATACACCTATTGAGATAATAAAAGAATAAAATATATCTTCGTCTTCTGTTTTATATTGATCGTTTTTTTTTATTGATGTTGTATAATCTACTAACCTATCACTATCGAGCAAGTACATGAAGAACGCCAAAGTCAGCATACACCAGACATAAACAGGTCACTTCCGGGGTCACCGGGACCAGAGGTCGACATCCGGACACGAAATATCACGATTAACTCCCCTTGTCTCTCGTGTACATTTCGCGCGAAAAGCGCGCTGCGCGCCTCCCTATATATCTTTGTTAATTTAGCGCCTCAATACGACATAGTTACACCATTGTATACTACTGACAGCTTGTCAAGCCATCGATCATCCTCCTTAGTCGCCTCTTTCGACATGCCTGGAAGGTCACAGTCGCACTACTCTTTACTTCCACATAATGAGGCCCCGGTAACATACGGGAGCCTGGTTATACTATTAAGTTAAACTTGTCATTAACTAGTGATGTGTATATTTTGTATGGCTAGACTGTTAAAGTCATACATGCTTACAATAACGCCCACCGGCTCGTTCTGGCTAAAAGAAACTCTCAGTAACGCATCTATTCATATGTGTATTCAAAGCATGGACACTGAAAAAAGAAAACGGTACTGTGTAGAATAGATGGCGCGTCGACTTTTGAGGAGAATTATTTGTTGAAACGAAACGACCTGGAGAGGATGGGCAATAACGAGCGGTCCTGTTTATGGGTTATGGTTATTTGTTTGTATAGCCATTGAGATGTTCGCTTGTGGAGGGAGAACTGTTCACGTTTAAAGAAGTCAATAATAGAGCCACTGTCAACATCAACAAAATAGAAGTCATGAATATCGCAAAAGAGAAACAGAACATCAGTTTAACTAAAGACAACTAAAACAAGTAGAGGAATTCAAATACCTAGGAAGTCTAGTCTCTCTCTCTCTCTCTCTCTCTCTCTCTCTGCGATCAGGACTCAATCAGAGTAGGACTCCAGACTCTCGCACGAAAACAGCTGTCTGTTTAAGCCTGTTAGATCCACTCCAATTGAATACCTGTTAAAACTTAGCACTGTGTTCTGCGCCAGTGGCCCAGTGCATCCGATTTCTGCCAACATTTTGTTCAGGTTTGCTTTCCTTAGCCTTTGATTGTCCCCAATCGTCCTGCAAGGCAGCAGATGATCTTTTCTGTAGGGGGATTCTGCCCTTAGATGGTCGGCCTTCCCAGGTTTACGAGCACCATCTGCCCGAGTCACTAGAGGTGACTAACACAGACATGCGACTTGGAGTATGAGGAAACTGCAACTAGGAACACCTTTCAAGCACAGCCTCCAACTGTTCCCGCCGCCTATCCCAAATACCGGTAAGTCACGTCCTCTTGAAAATGATGATTGTAGTAGCACTTGATGATGTTAGGCCATCGTTGATGACTCCAATTCCGAACATATAGACACACAGTCAGACGTCAAATTTTCCCCGTCGCACATCAAACAGCAGACCTTAAGATTTGTGCACGGCCGGTTTAGGGAACCAATACGATGACCGGAAGTCTAGTGACAAACGACAATTCACAAACAGCAGAAATAGACTCAAGATGCATCAAAGCTTGTCAAATCATTGGACAGTTATCACCACTATTGTCCACCAAGGAAATAACTCTGGAGGCAAAACAAGCACTCTACAATACAATCTTCATCCCAACGTTGTGCTACCAATGCTAGACCTGGACTCTAGATGCAAGAACAATAAGAAAAATAACCTCTACAGAGATTAAATGTGTTAGACGAATGACAAGAAACAGTCTGAGAGATAAGATCAGAAATGAAGAACTGAGAAAAAAAAAACTAGGACTAACCCCTGCCATAGAATATATAAAGAAACAACAGATAAAATGAGTTGGTTTGCGTGACAAGGCAGAAAGATCAAAACACAACACAACGAACCTTCAATAAACGTTGCGAGAACACCAGACCCAAGGTTCGACCACGAAAAAGATGGGGAACAGGCAAATAATTGCAATGCTGCGGTAAAGCTGGTAGCAAGGAGCCAGTGATGGGGAGTGTTAGACACTCCAAGGTATGGTGACAGCTTTACAAATAGGGAACACAATACAATACTGACGTTTCGGCTAGTAGCCTTCTTCAGAAAAGAACTACAACAACAACAAACGATGAAGCACATTTATCTATGTCTACATGTTAGATGATCAAAGTGGAAATGGTTCTAACGAAAAAGATGGATTGACGGAATATTAGAAACACTAGGACACATAACAGCAGCAGAGTCGAACACAAAAGACGATGAAAGGCAAATAAGAAAGGAAAGAAGGAGTGGAAGTAAGAGTAAAACATCAGCGTCGCTTACTGTAGCACTACCTGACATGTCACGGGACATATGAAGATATAAGCACAAAGATAACATGTGTGATATGTTAAATATGCAGGGTCACAAGCGCATTTGAATATGATTATCTCCATTACTTGGCTGGCAACCCGTCTAGAAGAAGGGAAACTTCGACCACAAAACCCTCCACTACATTGTGGACTAGATTCTAGTTAGAATCGAAGGTTATGGGAGTACACCCACAAAACCCTCCTCTACCTTGTGGACTAGATTCTAGTTAGAATCGAAGGTTATGGGAGTACACCCACAAAACCCTCCACTACCTTGTGGACTAGATTCTAGTTAGAATCGAAGGTTATGAGAGTACACCCACAAAACCCTCCACTACCTTGTGGACTAGATTCTAGTTAGAATCGAAGGTTATGGGAGTACACCCACAAAACCCTCCACTACCTTGTGGACTAGATTCTAGTTAGAATCGAAGGTTATGGGAGTACACCCAGAGTCAAAATCCGGAGGAAGGGACCCTAAGGGAGTAGACGGCGTTAACCGTCTTTCTGGCATGCCCTGCATCTTCTTTTAATTCCGAACGTATGGACTTTGTCCCTCCTTAGGAAATCCTTGATGCCATTTCTATTCTTTTGTTTATTTCAGTTGTAAATTTTCCATCACTGGTTATAGTATGTCCCAGGTAGTTGTAGCTATGAACAGTCTCCAGATGTATTCCTTCAACGGTAATATTTATTTGTAGGTCTTGAATTTTCTTTGTCTATGATCATAGTTTTAGTCCTTTTGATATTCATATATAGTCCATATATTTTGCTTGTCATGTTTATTACATTAAATAATTGTTGTAGGTCTTTAGGGTTATCTGCTAGGTCAAGTACGAGACTTCAATCAGCGTCTTTGCACGCGAGTTTTCACCCATGTGTGCTCGGTCGCCTATCCAGAAGTGTTCGGAGACTTCAAGCATCGAAACTCACGATGCGAGGCGGCATTCCTCACCTTCCCAGAGTAATATCCTGGTACCCATTTCTTCCAGCAGCTGGGTCGACCGTGAGGTATTTTTTTTTCCAAGCACGAGTACAACTCACACTGCCTCCGGCGGGAATCGAACACGGGTTGTCCGAACCTCGGCAGCCGGGTCGGGTGGGGTTTCCCCAACTAGGGAGGGAACTGAGGTCACCAAGAACTGTGAGTTTTAAGCTTCGATGGAATTCTAGTCATATTATCGCAGACCCAACATCCTAACCACCACGCTACTGGCGCTCTTAATTCAACGTAAACAAACAAATAGCAAGTGAAATTGGCTTTGTTTCTGGTAGACAGGGGTTCAGTTCCTGGTAGGGTCAAACAATTTTCTCTATCAGGGAGAAAGTCAACAATGTACTCTCTCTGCATGCGCCTGTACGTGTGTATGCGACTTAATTTTCTCCGCCTCACCCCCCCCCCTCCCCCCACCGGACAGATGCTGGAAATGTGATACATATCGTAAACATGTTTAAAAAAAAAAAAGAAACCGAAGATAACTCTTACCAATTCCCCCCCCCCCCCCCCATAGTATTATCATAAAATACACCGACTATCTCCCCTGAAATATAAATGTCACTTCACTCTCACGGACAGCCAGGCCCTCGCCACTCGCTCGAGAAATACAAGGCAGATGCACAATAAATTACGTGTTGAGAAGGTAAACAAGTCTGCAGAACGTGGATACAAGAAAGTATTCTTTCTGACCTCCACTCTCATCTGGAGAATGTGTGGGTGTGTGGGTGTGTGGCTCAAACAAAGTGCAAACTTTACGGTTTCTTTGACATGCGATGAGCTTTTTTTAAATACCGGATTTACATAAATGTTGAGATCAGCATCATCATCAAGTGCCGTGTCTAAGCGACCGTGCCTTCGTATATACGTATTCGTGTCACGGTATTTCTTAGCAGTTCTACTATTGATCTCCTTCCGTGTTGAACTATTAAACCGTATAATACCAGGCCTACAAATTAATGGAAAGATAATCAATAACCTAAGATATGGTGATGATACAGTACTATTAGCAGAAAATCATTAAGATCTACAACAATTACTTAATGTAATAAACATGACAAGCAAAAAATATGGACTAGATATGAATATCATTTAGACTAAAACTATGATCATAAATAAAGAACATTCTCAAGACGTACAAATAAATATCACAGTTGAAGGAATACATCTGGAGACAGTTCAGAGCTACAACAACCTGGGACACATTATAACCGATGATGGAAAATGTACAACTGAAATAAGCAAATGAATAGGAATGGCAAAAAGTAATTTTAAAGCCATGAAAAATATACTAACATAAAAACAAATAACAACAAGGCTAAAACTAAGAATAGCAAAATGTTACATCTTCTCAATATTCCTGTATTGTGCAGAAACATGGACATCATAACAGAAAATTGAAGCCTTTGAAATGTGGATTTATAGAAGAATAGGTAGAATTGGATGGAAAGAAAAGAAAACAAACGAGGAAGTTTTAAAACAACTGAAAATTACAAGAGAACTACTAAGACAGTTAAAACAAGAGAAATGAAATTGTTGGGGCATGTTAAACAACACAACAGTCTAATAAAAGTAATATTGGAATGGAAGATACAAGGTAAAAGAGGCAGACCAAGACTAATATGGATGAGTAACATCAAAAGATGGACAAGTCAGCCTATGACAACCTGCACTATCAAAGCAAGAGACAGAGTGGAATGGCGCTCCATTGTAGCCGACCTTCTATGCTGAGACGGCACACAATGATGATGATGTCAGCGGTATTTCTTAGCAGTTCTACTATTGATCTCCTTCCGAGTTGGACTATTAAACTGTATATTGCCAAGCCTCGGTAGCCTATATGGGAGAACCGACTGGACTACCGACGTTCCTACAACCCGTGTTCGATTCTCATTGGAAGCAGTATTAATTGTACTCGTGGTTGGGAAAACAAAATACCCCCGCGGTCGACCCAGCCGCTGGCAGAAATGGGTACCAGGGTAATTACTCTTGGAAGGTGAGGAATGTCACCTCGCATCATAAGTTTCGATGCTTGAAGCGACATTATCCAGAAGTCTCAGAACATTTCTGGATAGGCGGCCGAGCACATATGGGTGGAAACTCGCGTGCTAAGACGCCGGTTCAAGTCTCGTACTCTACCTTTGAGCAGCGATAGCTCAGTGGTTAGTGAACTGGACTACAAAGGACAAGAGGTAGGGTTCGATCCCAGCCGACGGCTGCCGGTTCACCCAGCCTTTAATGGGTACCGGATTTTTTTTTCTGGGAAAGTAAAGCGGCACGGGCATAATACCGACCACATTACCCCAAAAATCATGTGCTGAAGGTCTGTAAAATTTATGGTCACTAACACCATATTCCCTATACGCCACTTGGCGTGACAGGGGTACTTTACTAGTTTTTTTTTTACTTTACCTTTACTGTATATTTATCATTGTCTTCCATTGTTTCTTTCTCCTTCTAATTTTCCTGTTGCTCTAATATTTCCATTTTTTTCATGATTTGATTAAGGACGGATGTGGTTGTATGGCTTTTCTATTTTTATTTCGCAAGCAAAAATGTTTTCAAAAGTTATCTTTGTGCCTTAAGTGTTCACTTGTTGTCGAGTTTATTGAGGACAGGTTTTTGCGCCTTTTAATTGTCCATGTTGTTGTTAGCGACAATTATCTTGTCTCCAATGAACTTTTTACTTGTTAATTATTTTTTCTTATTACTCGTTAAGTGGAAGTTGATGTAGTGTGTTGCTAATTGACGACACGGCGATATCTCCACATTTCAGCCCTGTACATCCGTCTCCGCCATGGACAGATTTGCTTAACAACTTTTTCCTGGGCGGCTATCGCTCTAGCCTACTTTTTTCGATTTTTATCCGTCAAGGATACTTTAACGTGCGCGAATGTACATGGGACCTCATGTTTTTTTTTTTGTCTTTTGTCCTAGACGAGCATACATCGGATCTGACTACCCAAAGACTGGAAGAGAGGGGGGGGGGAGGGTAAAACCGCGAGAAAACCACCGCCTTGGGGTTTTGAACACGTGATCTTCCTGCATAAAGACCAACTCATACCTCTAGACCACCCATATAAAGACCAACTCATACCTCTAGACCACCCATATAAAGACCAACTCATACCTCTAGACCACCCATATAAAGACCAACTCATACCTCTAGACCACCCATATAAAGACCAACTCATACCTCTAGACCACCCATATAAAGACCAACTCATACCTCTAGACCACCAATATAAAGACCAACTCATACCTCTAGACCACCCATATAAAGACCAACTCATACCTCTAGACCACCTATATAAAGACCAACTCATACCTCTAGACCACCCATATAAAGACAACCTCATACCTCTAGACCACCCATATAAAGACCAACTCATACCTCTAGACCACCCATATAAAGACCAACTCATACCTCTAGACCACCCATATAAAGACCAACTCATACCTCTAGACCACCCATTTCCTGACTCGTCCATTAACTCTTTCCGTACGGTTCGACGCACAACGCACCATGCCAATTTCGGGTAAGTAAGCTGCGCGGCACAGTGCGTCACTCTCAATTTGATTAGTGTAAACTGTCATCAGAGCTATAACTACCTGGGACATACTATAACTAGTGATGGAAAATGTACAACTGAAATAAACAAAAGAATAGGTATGGTAAAAAGTAATTTTAATGCCATGAAAAATATACTAACATCAAAACAAATAACAACAGGGCTAAAACTAAGAATAGCAAAATGTTACATCTTCTCAATATTCCTGTATGGTGCAGAAACATGGACATTAGACCAGAAAACAGAACAGAAAATTGAGGCCTTTGAAATCTGGATTTATAAGAATAGGTAGAATTGGATGGAAAGAAAAGAAAACAAACGATGAAGTTTTAGGACGACTAAGGGTGAAAAAAGAACTACCAAACACAATTAGAGCAAGACAAATTAAATTTTTTGGTCATGTTAAAAGACACAGCAGTCTAATAAAAGCAATATTAGAGGGAAAATACAAGGTAAAAGAGGCAGAGGCAGACCAAGACTAACATGGACGAGTAACATCAAAAGATGGACAAGTCAGCCTATGACAATCTGCACCATCAAAGCAAGAGACAGAGTGGAATGGCGCTCCATGGTAGCCAACCTTCGATGCGGAGACGGCACTCAATGATGATGATGATGAAAACTGTCATCAAACCATATTCGAACTGTCATCAAACCATATTCTTTTTACATGTCTTGTATCATCTTGGTATTGGTGAAGTATATTTCCTTCTTTAATTATCTAACAATCCATGTATAATATATTAAGTGTTAGACAAATATAAACATGTAGATTAATATTTAAAACCATGAACAATGTTGTCTCTGAAATCTCTACCGCTAAATTGATAAAAACCTTCCGTGCTGTAAGAGTAAAAATGTTCATAACTCACTTCCACATGAAACAATCATATTCACACGTTCAATGTTCATAACTCACTCAGTAATTTACCAATAACTGGAAGAAATACTGGCAACCTTCAGGCAGAGGGTGGGAGGCGCGATAGCTCAGTGGTTTGTGAACTGGACTACAAAGGACAAGAGGTAGAATTAGATCCCTAAAATTAGTAAAGCGGCAGGGGCGTAATACCGACCACAATACCCCAAAAATCATGTGCCGAAGGTCTGTAAAATTTATGGTCATTAACACCATATTGCCTATACGCCACTTGACGTGATGGGGCTCTGTACTTTACTTTACTTTACTTTTTTACTTTACTTAACTTTACTTTACCTTACTTTACTTCTTTACTTTGCTTTACTTCTTTACTTTACCTTACTTTACTTCTTTACTTTACTTAACTTTACTTTACCTTACTTTACTTCTTTACTTTGCTTTACTTCTTTACTTTACTTAACTTTACTTTACCTTACTTTACTTCTTTACTTTACTTAACTTTACTTTACCTTACTTTACTTCTTTACTTTACTTAACTTTACTTTACCTTACTTTACTTCTTTACTTTGCTTTACTTCTTTACTTTACTTAACTTTACTTTACCTTACTTTACTTCTTTACTTTACTTAACTTTACTTTACCTTACTTTACTTCTTTACTTTGCTTTACTTCTTTACTTTACCTTACTTTACTTCTTTACTTTACTTAACTTTACTTTACCTTACTTTACTTCTTTACTTTACTTAACTTTACTTTACCTTACTTTACTTCTTTACTTTGCTTTACTTCTTTACTTTACCTTACTTTACTTCTTTACTTTACCTTACTTTACTTTACCTTACTTTACTTCTTTACTTTACTTTACTTTACCTTACTTTACTTCTTTACTTTACTTTACTTTACCTTACTTTACTTCTTTACTTTACTTAACTTTACTTTACCTTACTTTACTTCTTTACTTTACTTAACTTTACTTTACCTTACTTTACTTCTTTACTTTACCTTACTTTACTTCTTTACTTTACTTAACTTTACTTTACCTTACTTTAATTCTTTACTTTGCTTTACTTCTTTACTTTACTTAACTTTACTTTACCTTACTTTACTTCTTTACTTTGCTTTACTTCTTTACTTTACCTAACTTTACTTTACCTTACTTTCCTTCTTTACTTTACTTAACTTTACTTTACCTTACTTTACTTCTTTACTTTGCTTTACTTCTTTACTTTACCTAACTTTACTTTACCTTACTTTACTTCTTTACTTCATTACTTTACTTCTTTACTTTACTTTACTTCTTTACATTACTTTACTTCACTTTACATTACTTTTACTTTACTTCTTTACTTTACTTTACTTTACATTACTTTACTTTACTTCTTTACCTTACTTTACCTTACTTTACTTTACTTTACTTTACTTTACTTTACTTTACTTTACTTTACTTTACTTTACTTTACTTTACCTTACTTTACTTTACTTTACTTTACTTTACTTTACTTTACTTTACTTTACTTTACTGGAAGGTAGAGGCAGAAGATCAGAAAACTATAACTGGAACACTCTAGAATGAGAAGATTCACGAGAAGAGTCATGGAAACGAATACCTGAATGATCTAAGTGAAGCACACTACAAGCTCTGTCAGAGATGGAAACTTGATTTAGTGGATTTCGTCTCACTGCAACATTCCTGGAAACGATGAGGCCCCCAAGTTGGCAAAGAAAGGTGGTAAATGACAGCAATCAGATACAAGTTACAATTTATGAGGACACAGAGAGCTTTGTCGGGAACAAATGGGATACATACAGAACACCAGAGCTACCAGAACAATTGTGCTTACTATCAGCTCAACAGAAAAAAAAAAAAAAACTAGTAACATTGTTTAACGCAAAAGAGAAAAGATAAATCTACTGAAACGTAAATATTTTGCCCGTAAAAACTTAATCCACTTTAGTATAAGCTTTCTTCTACAAACTTCCGGTTGGTGCTGCGGGCAAAGATGACCGCCTAGTCAAATCCGGTTTGGGACTGGTGGCATTTTGTGTGTGTGTGCAGTTTGTGTTCAAGTGGTTCTTTCTGGTCTGGGCGGAGACAGCGGTGGTCCGGTCGCATTCACCTGATAAAGTCTCCATGGTTTTGACTTCAGCCTGCGAAGATTTGTGCCGCAGGCTACTGACTGTTGATTGACGTGGAACGGAACCAAGCCTGGCTTTGATCTGTGTTCGACTGCAAATTCGTCATTTTCTGGATTGCTGTCGGATCGAGTGTTTTATCGAAATTGAGGCCTGACTTTTATTTATTAAGACAACGATACTTTGACCACGCTCACTAACCACGAAGTCTAAACAGACTCTACACCGGCGTATGATGATTTAACTGTCCGCAACAACCATTAAAGCGACCCAGAAGTGTACATCATAAGCTGCGCCCCTTTTTCCCAGAACGCGACACATTCACAAGAAGTAGAACAGTATAAACAATCAACAATATATTTGTTGCTGGAACGGGAGCTCAGTGATTAGTGAACTGGACTACAAAGGACAAGAGGTAGGGTTCGATCCCAACCCACGGTTTCCGGGTTTACCCAGCCTTAAATGGGTGCCGGATTTTTCTCTGGTAAAGTAAAGCGGCACGGGCGTAATATCGACCACATTACCCCAAAAATCATGTGTCGAAGGTCTGTCAAATGTATGGTCACTAACACCATATTCCCTATACGCCACTTGGCGTGACTGGGGCTCTTTACTTTTACTGCAACGGGGGCGAAGCAATTATGGAAATGCCCCGCCAGCAGTGATGGGAATGCCCCGCCAGCAATGATGGAAATGCCTCGCCAGCAGTGATAGGAATGCCCCGCCAGCAGTGATGGAAATGCCCCGCCAGCAGTGATGGAAATGCCCCACCAGCAGTTATGGAAATGCCCCGCCAGCAATGATGGGAATGCCCCGCCAGGAGTGATGGAAATGCCCCGCCAGCAGTGATGGAAATGCCCCGCCAGCAGTGATGGAAATGCCCCACCAGCAATGATGGGAATGCCCCGCCAGCAGTGATGGAAATGCCCCGCCAGCAGTGATGGAAATGCCCCGCCAGCAGTGATGGGAATGCCCCGCCACCAATGATGGTAATGCCCCGCCAGCAGTGATGGGAATTCCCCGCCAGCAATTATGAGAATGCCCCGCCAGCAATGATGGAAATGCCCCGCCAGCAATGATGGAAATGCCCCGCCAGCAATTATGGAGATGCCCTGCCAGCAATGATGGAAATGCCCCGTCAGCAATTATGGGATTTACCCGCCAGCAATTATGGAAATACCCTGCCAGCAATTATGGGAATTCCCCGCCAGCAATGATGGAAATGCCCCGCCAGCAATGATGCCACTCCGTTCTCTAGCCTGAAGTCCAAAGTCTAAAGTCTATCTTCTACAGAAATAGTTTATTAATTAAATACATTCCCTTGTACAGGCCTTCTTGGGTTAAACAAAATAAAACTCCAGCACTGAAGAAAACACTCAACAACAAAATTGTCTGGCACTATAACCAGATAAACGAGACAAATCTGAAACAAGTGCAACGTTTCAAATACTTGGGCACAATAATAACATCAGATTGAAGATGCACCACAGAAATAAAAAGCAGAATAGCTCAGGCCAAAAGGGCATTTCAGAAAATGAAAAATATCTTATGCAACAAATCTATGTCAATAAAAATGAGAAAGAGAGTTCATCGGTGCTATATAGAACCAATTCTGACCTATGGAAGCGAATCATTGACAGTAGACAAACAAATGAAAAGACGATTAGAGGCCACAGAGATGGGATTTCTCAGAAGAATGTTGAAAGTTCCCTGGACAACTAAAAAGACCAATGAGGAAGTTCTCAAAGGGGCCAACACAAAAAGGGAGCTCTTAAAAACATCAGAAGGAAGCAATCAACATTTTTCGGGCACATCATAAGAAGAGGAAAGCTGGAATACTTGGTTACAACTGGCAAAATAAAAGGAAAGAGAGATCGCGGGCGACAAAGAGAGAAAATACTGGATAGCTTGGTGTCATGGCATGGAAAACAGTCAACAACAGAACTGATACGATGCACTGTAGATAGTAGATTGTGGAGGGACATGATCACCTTCGCCAACCGGTATGGCACATGATGATGACTATAACCAGTGATGGAAAATGTACAACTGAAATAAACAAAAGAATAGGAAAGGCAAAAAGTCATTTTAATGTCATGAAGAACATACTAACATCAATACAAATAACACCAGGGCTAAAACTAAGAATAGCAAAATGTTATGTCTTCTCAACATTCCTATATGGTGCAGAAGTGCAGAAACATGGACATTAGACAAGAAAACAGAACAGAGAATTGAAGCCTTTGAAATGTGGATATATAGAAGAATAGGTAGAATTGTATGGAAGGAAAAGAAAACAAACGATGAAGTCTTAAAACAACTAAAAATGAAAAGAGAACTACTAAGCACAACTCAAACAAGCCAAATGCGATTTTTGGCCCATGTTAAAAGACACAACAACCTACTAAAAGTAATCCTGGAGGGGAAATACAAGGTAAAAGAGGCAGAGGCAGACCAAGAGATGCCCCGCCAGCAGGAGATGTCACTCGATGATGATGATGGGGAAAAACTGCTACTTTATTAATACTTTTTTTTCGAGATTTGTTCCACCGTTGACATTTATCATCCCTACCTACTTCACAACTGTTTGTCATTGATACTTTAGTTGCGATGCTCTTGTGCATCTTTCCAGTTTCAAGAAATATAAAATCCATGTATCTTCTGTTATACATTTAGTTCGTTACAAGGAGCTATATTTCAACATTTAAAAAACGTTTATACTTACAAATGTAATACTACACGTGAGAATGTCTCAAATTTGCCAAAGTTGTATTTCTTCATTACACACATTATTTTACTACAATATCATTCATTAGATAGTATTAGTACTAGTAGTAGTAGTAGTAGTAGCAGCAGCAGCAGCAGTAGTAGTAGTAGTAGCAGCAGCAGCAGCAGCAGCAGTAGTAGTAGTAGCAGCAGCAGCAGTAGTAGTAGTAGTAGTAGCAGCAGCAGCAGCAGCAGCAGCAGCAGCAGTAGTAGTAGTAGTAGCAGCAGCAGCAGTAGTAGTAGTAGTAGCAGCAGCAGCAGCAGCAGTAGTAGTAGTAGTAGCAGCAGCAGTTGTAGTAGTAGTAGTAGCAGCAGCAGCAGCAGCAGCAGTAGTAGTAGTAGTAGTAGTAGTAGTAGCAGCAGCAGTATTAGCAGCAGCAGAAGCAGCAGTAGTAGTAGTAGCAGCAGCAGTAGTAGTAGCAGCAGTAGCTGCAGCAGCAGTAGCAGCAGCAGCAGTAGCAGCAGCAGCAGTAGCAGCAGCAGCAGTAGTAGTAGTAGTAGCAGCAGCAGTAGTAGTAGTAGTAGTAGTAGTAGCAGCAGCAATAGTAGCAGCAGCAGAAGCAGTAGTAGTAGTAGTAGAAGCAGCAGCAGTAGTAGCAGCAGCAGAAGCAGCAGTAGTAGTAGTAGCAGCAGCAGTAGTAGTAGCAGCAGTAGCAGCAGCAGCAGTAGCAGCAGCAGCAGCAGCAGTAGCAGTAGTAGTAGCAGCAGCAGAAGCAGCAGTAGTAGTAGTAGTAGTGGTAGTAGTAGCAGCAGCAGCAGTAGTAGTAGTAGAAGCAGCAGTAGCAGCAGTAGTAGTAGCAGCAGCAGCAGCAGTAGTAGCAGCAGCAGAAGCAGCAGCAGTAGTAGTAGCAGCAGCAGTAGTAGTAGCAGCAGTAGCAGCAGCAGCAGTAGCAGCAGCAGCAGCAGTAGTAGTAGTAGTAGTAGCAGCAGCAGCAGTAGTAGTAGTAGCAGCAGCAGCAGCAGTAGTAGTAGTAGTAGTAGTAGTAGTAGTAGTAGTAGTAGTATCGTACGTTCATGTACGTTGCCTTCGCAAGATTATGAACATCAAATGACAGGACAAAGTAACTAACTCTAATGTCTTACAGCGAGCCAATCTCCCATCGATTATAGCAACACTTAGGATTCGTAGACTAAGGTGGTTGGGCCATGTAAGAAGAATGGCAAACAATCGTATTCCCAAACAAATATTGTATGGCGAACTTAAGGACGGAAAGAGACCAAAGGGCAGACCAGTGTTGAGATATAAGGATGTTTGCAGGGCTTCCTTGAGGGACTTTTCTATCAGTGAAAGGGACTGGGAAAATGTGGCTACGGATCGTAGCACATGGAGAGCAAACATAAAAAATGGCACAGCAACTTTCGAGACAGTGCTGATGTCAAATTCAGAAGACAAAAGGCGCAAGAGAAAGGAGACAAGGCCGGGTACCGTGGGTACACCTTGCTCGTTCTGTGGATGGATCTGTCTGTCCAGGATTGGCAAATTCAGCCACGAGAAAAGATGTTCAGTAAAGCAGCACCCAGTATACTAATGTTTTACTAAAATACTGACATAGCATGGTTGATTGCTACCAACCGTCTGTAAAGACGCCAAAGGCCACACATATAGTACTACTACTATTACTATTACTACTAGTAGTAGTAGTAGTAGAAGCAGTAGTAGTAGTAGTAGTAGTAGTAGTAGTATTAGTCGTAATCGTATTAGTAGTATTAGCAGTAGTAGCAGTAGTAGCAGTATTAGTAGTAGTAGTATTAGTAGTAGTAGTATTAGTAGTAGTAGTATTAGTAGTAGTAGCAATATTAGTAGTAGTAGTATTAGTAGTAGTAGCAATATTAGTAGTAGTAGTATTAGTAGTAGTAGCAGTATTAGTAGTAGTATTATTAGTAGTAGTAGCAATATTAGTAGTAGTAGTATTAGTAGTAGTAGCAGTATTAGTAGTAGTAGTATTAGTAGTAGTAGCAATATTAGTAGTAGTAGTATTAGTAGTAGTAGCAGTATTAGTAGTAGTAGCATTAGTAGTAGTAGCAATATTAGTAGTAGTAGTAGTATTAGTAGTAGTAGTATTAGTAGTAGTAACAGTATTAGTAGTAGTAGTATTAGTAGTAGTAGCAATATTAGTAGTAGCAGTATTAGTAGTAGTAGTATTAGTAGTAGTAGCAGTATTAGTAGTAGTAGTATTAGTAGTAGTAGTATTAGTAGTAGTAGTATTAGTAGTAGTAGCAATATTAGTAGTAGTAGTATTAGTAGTAGCAGCAATATTAGTAGTAGTAGTATTAGTAGAAAAAAAAAAAAAAAAAAAAAATAGTAGTTTTTTCTGGAAGGGAAGATGGAAAACACCATGAAGGAGTAGGCATAATGATGACAGACAAAGCTGCAAGAAGTTTATTAGAATGGGAACCGGTAAATAGCCGTCTGATACGAACACGATACAAAACAAAACATGGAAGACTTTCAATTATTCAATGTTATGCGCCTACTAACGAAGCTGATGATGAAGTTAAGGATGATTTTTATAACCAACTGCAACAACTTATAAACAAAATACCAAAACACGATCTTTTAATTGTAATGGGAGACTTCAACGCCAAAGTAGGACAAGATAACGCAGGAGTGGAACATGTGATGGGGAGAGAAGGCTGTAATACAACAAGTCAGAATGGAGAAAGATTAATAGAATTATGTTTAATAGAAAATTTAGTTATAGGTGGGACATTATTTCCACATAAAAATATCCACAAAACAACATGGATATCTCCTGATGATAGAACATCAAATCAAATTGACCACCTATGTATTAAACAACAATTCAGATCATCATTAATAGATGTAAGAGCATACAGAGGTGCTGATGTTAATAGTGACCACAACCTGTGCATTGGGAAAATAAGATTAAAATTTAGAAACCAACAGAAGAGGTCAATTACACATAAAATTGATAGTCATAAACTGAAAGATGAAGCAATAAAGGAAAAGTTTAACATAGAGCTAAGTAATTGTTATTCAGCACTTGGTGAAATAGACTTAGATATCAATGAAATGTGGGACTCACAGAGCAAAATACTAATGACAGCAGCAGAAGCAAGTGCTGGACTGAAGAAAATGGAAAAACGAGCTTGGATCTCAGACACCACATGGAAATACATCAAAGAAAGAAGAGAAGCGAAGAGAGCCATGACTAATGTAAAGACAGATCTTGGAAAGGTTCTGGCAAAAGCAACATACAAAGAATTAGACAACAAAGTGAAAAGTTCGGCAAGAAGAGATACAAGAGCTTATATAGACAACTTGGCAGAGAAAGCAGAGACAGCTGCAATTACAGGAGACAGCAGAACTCTTTATACTGTACAAAAGATGCTGACAAACACCTATACATCCAGTGGAACACCAATTCTAGACAAATCTGGATTAATGCTAACAACAAGCGCAGACATAAAAGCCCGTTGGGCGGAACACTTCAAAGAAATTCTTAACCGTCCACTACCTCACAGTTTAATAGATTTTGAAGCTGAAACACCAGCAGCAGAATTAGATGTAAATTTAGATGACTTCACCTTGAGTGAAATAGAAACCACCTTAAAGCTAATGACCAATAACAAGGCTGCTGGAGAGGATAAGTTAACAGCTGAGATCCTCAAGGCAATTGATAGCCATAATTTAATACATCTCCAAAAATGTTCAACATCATTTGGAAAACAGAGAAGACGCCTCATAAATGGAAAAAAGGAATCATTGTTAAGATCCCAAAAAAGGGCAATCTTAGAGATTGTAACAATTGGAGAGGCGTGACACTTTTGTCAGTTGCCTCAAAATTATTCTGTAAAATCATCCTAAATAGAATAAAGGATTCAATAGATACAGTAATGCGTGAAGAACAGGCTGGGTTTAGAAAAGGAGAAGCTGTCTTGACCACATTTTCACTCTACGACTTATATTGGAGGAACACATTGAAAAGCAAAAACCTTTTGTACTTAACTTCATCGACTTCAAAAAAGCATTTGATAGTATTCATAGAGATTCTTTGTGGAAAATTCTGAAGCAATATGGCTTACCATCAAAAATCATAAATATTATCAAAGACATGTATGATGGTTACACATGTGCAGTTCGAACAGAGGAAGGACTGAGCGAATGTTTCCCAATAGAAACTGGGGTTAAACAAGGATGTATTTTATCGCCCTTGTTATTTGGAATTGTTATGGACTTCATAATGAAGAAATGCTGCACTGGTAATAAAGGCATCGAATGGATACAAGGAGACCATTTGGAGGACCTGGACTTTGCTGATGACATAGTTCTCATCAGCAATCAGATAAAAACGATGCAGGAAAACACAAATGAACTATCATCAATAGCCAGCAAAATTGGGCTTGAGGTCAATCATGAAAAGACTAAAGTCATGAAAAGTTTAATTCCAACAAGTGACAAAATATACATGGAAAACAAACCAGTAGAAGAGATCGATCACTTCATCTATCTTGGAAGTCACATTGATCGAGAAGGGGATACGAGCAAAGAAATTAGAATCAGACTGGCTAAAGCAGCAATGTCTTTCAGAAGCCTTGAAAAGTTGTGGAAATCAAAACTCATTAGCACAAACACAAAACTTAGGCTATTCAAATCAAATGTACTATCAACCCTTACGTATGCGTGTGAAAGCTGGAAAACAACAAGAGATATAGAAACAAAGTTGAACGCATTCGAAAATAAATGTCTAAGGAAAATACTTGGTATAGAATGGAACGAATTCAAAACAAACGAGGAAATTAGAGAAATCGCCAATCAACCACTAATATCTTCAGTAATAAAGAAAAGACGATGGTCATACGTTGGACATGTGATGAGAAGAGATAATAATCGAATAGCAAAGCAAGCCCTCATATGGGAAACAACAGGTAAAAGAAAAAGAGGAAGACCCAGGGAGACACTGAGAAGAACATTGATGAGAGAGGCAAGAGCAGCAGGAATCGGCTCCCTCAATGAGATATAACTGCTTGCACAGAACAGAGACAGATGGCGAGATTTGATAAAATATCTTTAAAAGAAAACTGCTAGAACAAAAATTCATATAGGAGAAGGTGTATCTTGGTCTACGCCCTATGGGCCGGTTACGGCTCGAAAGGTCAATAGATAGATAGATAGATAGTATTAGTAGTAGTAGCAGTATTAGTAGTAGTAGTATTAGTAGTAGTAGCAATATTAGTAGTAGTAGTATTAGTAGTAGTAGCAGTATTAGTAGTAGTAGTAGTATTAGTAGTAGTAGCAATATTAGTAGTAGTAGTATTAGTAGTAGTAGCAGTATTAGTAGTAGTAATATTAGTAGTAGTAGCAATATTAGTAGTAGTAGTAGTATTAGTAGTAGCAGTATTAGTAGTAGTAGTATTAGTAGTAGTAGTATTAGTAGTAGTAGCAGTATTAGTAGTAGTAGTATTAGTAGTAGTAGTATTAGTAGTAGTAGTATTAGCAGTAGTAGCAGTATTAGTAGTAGTAGTATTAGTAGTAGTAGTAGTATTAGTAGTAGTAGTATTAGTTGTAATAGTAGTATTAATAGTATTAATAGTATTAGCAGTAGTAGTAGTGGTATTAGTTGTAATAGTAGTATTAATAGTATCAATAGTATTAGCAATAGTAGTAGTAGTGTTAGCAGTAGTAGTAGTAGTAGTAGTAGTAGTAATATTAGCAGTATTAGCAGTAGTAGTAGTAGTAGTATTAGTTGTAATAGTAGTAGTAGTAGTATTAATAGTATTAGCAATAGTAGTAGTAGTAGTAGTAATAGTAGTAGTAGTAGTAGTAGTAATATTAGCAGTATTAGCAGTAGTAGTAATAGTAGTATTAGTTGTAATAGTAGTAGTAGTAGTAGTAATAGTATTAGCAGTAGTAGTAGTAGTAGTAGTAATTGTAGTAGTAGTAGTAGTAGTAATATTAGCAGTAGTAGTAGTATTAGTTGTAATAGTAGTAGTAGTAGTAGTATTAATAGTATTAGCAGTAGTAGTAGTAGTAGTAGTTGTAGTAGTAGTAATAGTAGTAGTAGTATTAGTAATAGTAGTAGTAGTAGTAGTAGTAGTATTAGTAATAGTAGTAGTAGTAGTAGTAGTAATAGTAGTAGTAGTATTAGTAATAGTAGTAGTAGTAGTAGTAATAGTAGTAGTAGTAGTAGTAATAGTAGTAGTAATAGTAGTAGTAGTAGTAGTAATTGTAGTAGTAGTAGTAATAGTAGTAGTAGTAGTAGTAATAGTAGTAGTAATAGTAGTAGTAATAGTAGTAGTAGTAGTAGTAATTGTAGTAGTAGTAGTAATAGTAGTAGTAGTAGTAGTAGTAATAGTAGTAGTAGTAGTAGTAGTAATAGTAGTAGTAGTAGCCTCCGTCAGCCATAGTTGACTATGGATTTTGCAGCACCCCTAGGAAATGTTTTTTTTTCGCTTCTTTCGTCGTGAATTCTCTTTTTCTGTGAATCTATCTGCTTCTGTAGCTATTTCTTCCCATGCTGCAGGATTTATGTTGACAGTCTTCATGTCACGTCTCATGTTACATCTTTAATATTTTGTTAACACGATACGTTATTTGAACAAGCAGCGTGTAGATGTTATTCCTTTAATATAACGTTAACACGTTACGTTATTTCAGCAACGTAGATGTTATTCCTTTAATATAACGTTAACACGTTACGTTATTTCAGCAACGTAGATGTTATGTTATTTCAGCAACGTAGATGTTATTTCTTTAATATAACGTTAACACGTTAAGTTATTTCAGCAACGTAGATGTTATTTCTTTAATATAACGTTAACACGTTACGTTATTTCAGCAACGTAGATGTTATTTCTTTAATATAACGTTAACACGTTACGTTATTTCAGCAACGTAGATGTTATTTCTTTAATATAACGTTAACACGTTACGTTATTTCAGCAACGTAGATGTTATTCCTTTAATATAGCGTTAATACATTACGTTATTCAGCAACGTAGATGTTACGTTATTTCAGCAACGTAGATGTTATTTCTTTAATATAACGTTAATACATTACGTTATTTCAGCAACGTAGATGTTACGTTATTTCAGCAACGTAGATGTTATTCCTTTAATATAGCGTTAATACATTACGTTATTTCAGCAACGTAGATGTTACGTTATTTCAGCAACGTAGATGTTATTTCTTTAATATAACGTTAACACGTTACGTTATTTCAGCAACGTAGATGTTATTCCTTTAATATGACTGTAACATGTTGTGTGTCTGGTATCACAAACTGAAACCACTCCCATAAAGTAACAATTCTAAAAATGAGAGGACTCCGGACATCTGCACCTCAAAATGTTCAAAGAATTCTAACGTTAGAACTAAAATGTCACATTTAGATTAAAACTAGCAGCTGTAACCCACAATCTGATAAAATCGTGATAAACACAGTCTCGACGCTGTGATGTAATTACGTTTTTCAAGTGGATATATTTATTTTAAAAAAAGGGGGGGGGACTATATTTACGGTATTTTCCAATTACTGGGGGTCTGTGGGGGGGGGGGGGGGGACTTTAATATTATATTAGCGTTATATTTGTCAAATAGGAATTTCGAACAAACGGTAAGCCACTTGTGGAGTTAAGTGACAGATAACGTTATAAACGTTTGATTGACGCGTTCGGGACCTTTCCACTTGCAAAAATAAGAGCCCTTGTCTAGAATATTCGAATCTGTAGATGGTTCCCTAGGAATCATTGTTAACACAATGGAATAGGGTATTTTGATAGCGTTCGGGAGCATAGATGTAGGTTGACAGCGTCCCCGGGGACAAATATGTAGGTTACCTGTGTCCCGGGGGACAAGGATGTAGGTTACCTGTGTCTGGGGGACAAGGATGTAGGTTACCTGTGTCTGGGGGACAAGGATGTAGGTTACCTGTGTCTGGGGGACAAGGATGTAGGTTACCTGTGTCTGGGGGACAAGGATGCAGGATACCTGTGTCTGGGGACAAGGATGTAGGTTACCTGTGTCTGGGGGACAAGGATGCAGGATACCTGTGTCTGGGGGACAAGGATGTAGGTTACCTGTGTCTGGGGGACAAGGATGTAGGTTACCTGTGTCTGGGGACAAGGATATAGGTTACCTGTGTCTAGGGGACAAGGATGTAGGTTACCTCTGTCTGGGGGACAAGTATGTAGGATACCTGCGTTCCTGGGGACAAGGATGTAGGTTACCTGTGTCTGGGGGACAAGGATGTAGGTTACCTGTGTCTAGGGGACAAGGATGTAGGTTACCTGTGTCTAGGGGACAAGGATGAAGGTTACCTGTGTCTGGGGGACAAGGATGTAGGTTACCTGTGTCTGGGGGACAAGGATGTAGGTTACCTGTGTCTGGGGGACAAGGATGTAGGTTACCTGTGTCTAGGGGACAAGGATGAAGGTTACCTCTGTCTGGGGGACAAGGATGTAGGATACCTGCGTTCCTGGGGACAAGAATGTCGGATACCTTCGTCCCTGAGGACAAGAATGTCTGATAACTGCGTCCCTGGGGACAAGAATGTCGGATACCTTCGTCCCTGAGGACAAGAATGTCGGATACCTGCGTTCCTGGGGACAAGGATGTCGGATACCTGCGTTCCTGGGGACAAGAATGTCGGATACCTTCGTCCCTGAGGACAAGAATGTCGGATACCTGCGTTCCTGGGGACAAGGATGTCGGATACCTGCGTTCCTGGGGACAAGGATGTCGGATACCTGCGTTCCTGAGGACAAGGATGTCGGATACCTTCGTCCCTGGGGACAAGGATGTCGGATACCTGCGTTCCTGGGGACAAGGATGTCGGATACCTGCGTCCCTGAGAACAAGGATGTCGGATACCTGCGTTCCTGAGGACAAGAATGTCGGATAACTGCGTCCCTGAGAACAAGGATGTCGGATACCTGCGTCCCTGAGGACAAGGATGTCGGATAACTGCGTCCCTGAGGACAAGGATGTCGGATAACTGCGTTCCTGGGGACAAGGATGTCGGATACCTGCGTCCCTGAGGACAAGAATGTCGGATACCTGCGTTCCTGGGGACAAGGATGTCGGATACCTGCGTTCCTGGGGACAAGGATGTCGGATACCTGCGTTCCTGGGGACAAGGATGTCGGATACCTGCGTTCCTGGGGACAAGGATGTCGGATAACTGCGTCCCTGAGGACAAGAATGTCGGATACCTGCGTCCCTGAGGACAAGAATGTCGGATAACTGCGTCCCTGAGGACAAGAATGTCGGATACCTGCGTTCCTGGGGACAAGGATGTCGGATACCTGCGTTCCTGGGGACAAGGATGTCGGATACCTGCGTTCCTGGGGACAAGGATGTCGGATACCTGCGTTCCTGGGGACAAGGATGTCGGATAACTGCGTCCCTGAGGACAAGAATGTCGGATACCTGCGTTCCTGGGGACAAGGATGTCGGATACCTGCGTTCCTGGGGACAAGGATGTCGGATAACTGCGTCCCTGAGGACAAGAATGTCGGATAACTGCGTCCCTGAGGACAAGAATGTCGGATACCTGCGACCCTGGGAACAACGATGTGGTCTCCAGCGGCTCATTGAGAACTAGCCCTGCCCCCTAACCTGCTATTTTTTTTTCTATTTATTATTGCTAGTTTCTTTTTTACGTTTCAAATGTTGCGTCCCTAAGAGTTAACGAATGCGAACGACGGCTTCTCTCAAGCTATGACACTGATAGCAGGCCAGCAGTTGTTTACTTTTCCTTCGGCAAATTGGAAGTATTTTTTCTTCCTCTTCAAATGTTACGTTTCTAAGAATTAACGACCTGGGTCGACGCCCTTCAGACAATGCCATTCATTACAGGCCCGCAGATGTTTACTTTTCCTTCCGCAAAATGGAAATCCAGTGTTTTGTTTATTTATTTGTTGTTTTTTTTTGTTTAAATTGTTAGGTGCAATTTTTAAATAAAATAAAAAAGTAGTCGCAGGAACACGAAACAATACTTAACCACACTTATCTCCGACTAGGCCTAGCAATTCGGACGCCAGGAAGCCATTGCTCATCGTTGCTGTCAATTCTTTTCCCATAAGACAGGTACCCACATTGCTGTCAATTCTTTCCCATAAGACAGGTCCCACATTGCTGTCATTATTTTCCCCAAACTAAGAAGGTACTCACATTGCTGTCAAATTTTTCCCCAACCCACTAAGACAGGTACCCATTTCTATTTCAGGTCGGTCAGGCCGAGAGTCTATTCTGGGGTAAAAAAAACAAAAAAAAAACAGAAGTTTCCAAAAATATGTAGGTTCCTATCTCTTCTGGTAGAATCTTGCACATCTCCAATGTCCTGAAGGAATCTCTCCCATGGTGTAACACTTACATAGTTCCAATATACTGATGGAATCTCTCCCATGGTGTAACACTTACATAGTTCCAATATACTGAAGGAATCTCTCCCATGGTGTAACACTTACATAGTTCCAATATACTGATGGAATCTCTCCCATGGTGTAACACTTACATAGTTCCAATATACTGATGGAATCTCTCCCATGGTGTAATACTTACATAGTTCCAATATACTGATGGAATCTCTCCCATGGTGTAACACTTACATAGTTCCAATATACTGATGGAATCTCTCCCATGGTGTAATACTTACATAGTTCCAATATACTGATGGAATCTCTCCATGGTGTAATACTTACATAGTTCCAATATACTGATGGAATCTCTCCCATGGTGTAACACTTACATAGTTCCAATATACTGATGGAATCTCTCCCATGGTGTAATACTTACATAGTTCCAATATACTGATGGAATCTCTCCCATGGTGTAATACTTACATAGTTCCAATATACTGATGGGATCTCTTCCCTCCACTGGTAGAGTTCTTTCATTATTCCAATATCTTGATGGGATCTCTCCCTCACCAGATACTTTTCTTCCATTATTACACTGCCCTGATGGGATCTCTCCCATCACCAGATACTTTTCTTCCATTATTACACTGTCCTGATGGGATCTCTCCCTCACCAGGTACTTTTCTTCCATTATTACACTGTCCTGATGGGATCTCTCCCATCACCAGATACTTTTCTTCCATTATTGCACTGTCCTGATGGTATCTCTCCCATCACCAGATACTTTTCTTCCATTATTACACTGTCCTGATGGGATCTCTCCCATCACCAGATACTTTTCTTCCATTATTACACTGTCCTGATGGGATCTCTCCCATCACCAGATACTTTTCTTCCATTATTACACTGTCCTGATGGGATCTCTCCCATCACCAGATACTTTTCTTCCATTATTCCAATGTTCTGATGGAATCTCTCCTCTATATATTTCTTCATAGCTCCAATGTCCTGATGGAATCACTACACTGGCAGAATTTTCCCATACATCATAAAGGAATCCGCCCTGATATATTTATTCCATTATTCTAATGTCCTGATGGATTCTCTCCCCTGATATATTTATTCCATTATTCTAATGTCCTGATGGATTCTCTTCCCTGGTAGCAATCTTCCATTGGTCCAATGACCTTATGGAATTTCTCCCCTTCTCTTGTAGAGTTTTTGCTTTATTCTAATTTCCAGATGGATTCTCTCCCCTTCTCTGGTAGAGTTTTTGCTTTATTCTAATTTCCAGATGGAATCTCTCCCCTTCTCTGGTAGAGTTTTTGCTTTATTCTAATTTCAAGATGGAATCTCTCCCCTTCTCTGGTAGAGTTATTTGCTTTATTCTAATTTCAAGATGGAATCTCTCCCCTTCTCTGGTAGAGTTATTTGCTTTATTCTAATTTCCAGATGGAATCTCTCCCCTTCTCTGGTAGAGTTTTTGCTTTATTCTAATTTCCAGATGGAATCTCTCCTCTTCTCTGGTAGAGTTTTTGCTTTATTCTAATTTCCAGATGGAATCTCTCCCCTTCTCTGGTAGAGTTTTTGCTTTATTCTAATTTCCAGATGGAATCTCTCCCCTTCTCTGGTAGAGTTTTTGCTTTATTCTAATTTCAAGATGGAATCTCTCCCCTTCTCTGGTAGAGTTTTTTGCTTTATTCTAATTTCCAGATGGAATCTCTCCCCTTCTCTGGTAGAGTTATTTGCTTTATTCTAATTTCCAGATGGAATCTCTCCCCTTCTCTGGTAGAGTTTTTGCTTTATTCTAATTTCGAGATGGAATCTCTCCCCTTCTCTGGTAGAGTTTTTGCTTTATTCTAATTTCCAGATGGAATCTCTCCCCTTCTCTGGTAGAGTTTTTGCTTTATTCTAATTTCCAGATGGAATCTCTCCCCTTCTCTGGTAGAGTTTTTGCTTTATTCTAATTTCAAGATGGAATCTCTCCCCTTCTCTGGTAGAGTTATTTGCTTTATTCTAATTTCAAGATGGAATCTCTCCCCTTCTCTGGTAGAGTTATTTGCTTTATTCTAATTTCCAGATGGAATCTCTCCCCTTCTCTGGTAGAGTTTTTTGCTTTATTCTAATTTCCAGATGGAATCTCTCCCCTTCTCTGGTAGAGTTTTTGCTTTATTCTAATTTCCAGATGGAATCTCTCCCCTTCTCTGGTAGAGTTTTTGCTTTATTCTAATTTCCAGATGGAATCTCTCCCCTTCTCTGGTAGAGTTTTTTGCTTTATTCTAATTTCCAGATGGAATCTCTCCCCTTCTCTGGTAGAGTTTTTGCTTTATTCTAATTTCCAGATGGAATCTCTCCCCTTCTCTGTAGAGTTTTTGCTTTATTCTAATTTCCAGATGGAATCTCTCCCCTTCTCTGGTAGAGTTTTTGCTTTATTCTAATTTCAAGATGGAATCTCTCCCCTTCTCTGGTAGAGTTATTTGCTTTATTCTAATTTCAAGATGGAATCTCTCCCCTTCTCTGGTAGAGTTATTTGCTTTATTCTAATTTCCAGATGGAATCTCTCCCTTCTCTGGTAGAGTTTTTTGCTTTATTCTAATTTCCAGATGGAATCTCTCCCCTTCTCTGGTAGAGTTTTTGCTTTATTCTAATTTCCAGATGGAATCTCTCCCCTTCTCTGGTAGAGTTTTTGCTTTATTCTAATTTCCAGATGGAATCTCTCCCCTTCTCTGGTAGAGTTTTTTGCTTTATTCTAATTTCCAGATGGAATCTCTCCCCTTCTCTGGTAGAGTTTTTGCTTTATTCTAATTTCAAGATGGAATCTCTCCCCTTCTCTGGTAGAGTTATTTGCTTTATTCTAATTTCCAGATGGAATCTCTCCCCTTCTCTGGTAGAGTTATTTGCTTTATTCTAATTTCCAAGATGGAATCTCTCCCCTTCTCTGGTAGAGTTTTTGCTTTATTCTAATTTCCAGATGGAATCTCTCCCCTTCTCTGGTAGAGTTATTTGCTTTATTCTAATTTCCAGATGGAATCTCTCCCCTTCTCTGGTAGAGTTTTTTGCTTTATTCTAATTTCCAGATGGAATCTCTCCCCTTCCCTGGTACAGTTTTTGCTTTATTCTAATTTCCAGATGGAATCTCTCCCCTTCTCTGGTAGAGTTTTTTGCTTTATTCTAATTTCCAGATGGAATCTCTCCCCTTCTCTGGTAGAGTTTTTGCTTTATTCTAATTTCAAGATGGAATCTCTCCCCTTCTCTGGTAGAGTTTTTTGCTTTATTCTAATTTCCAGATGGAATCTCTCCCCTTCTCTGGTAGAGTTATTTGCTTTATTCTAATTTCAAGATGGAATCTCTCCCCTTCTCTGGTAGAGTTTTTGCTTTATTCTAATTTCCAGATGGAATCTCTCCCCTTCTCTGGTAGAGTTTTTGCTTTATTCTAATTTCTAGATGGAATCTCTCCGCTTCTCTGGTAGAGTTTTTGCTTTATTCTAATTTCCAGATGGAGTCTCTCCCCTTCTCTGGTAGAGTTTTTGCTTTATTCTAATTTCCAGATGGAATCTCTCCCTTCTCTGGTAGAGTTTTTGCTTTATTCTAATTTCCAGATGGAATTTCTCCCCTTCTCTTGTAGAGTTTTTTGCTTTATTCTAATTTCCAGATGGATTCTCTCCCCTTCTCTGGTAGAGTTTTTGCTTTATTCTAATTTCCAGATGGAATCTCTCCCCTTCTCTGGTAGAGTTTTTGCTTTATTCTAATTTCAAGATGGAATCTCTCCCCTTCTCTGGTAGAGTTATTTGCTTTATTCTAATTTCAAGATGGAATCTCTCCCCTTCTCTGGTAGAGTTATTTGCTTTATTCTAATTTCCAGATGGAATCTCTCCCCTTCTCTGGTAGAGTTTTTGCTTTATTCTAATTTCCAGATGGAATCTCTCCCTTCTCTGGTAGAGTTTTTGCTTTATTCTAATTTCCAGATGGAATCTCTCCCCTTCTCTGGTAGAGTTTTTGCTTTATTCTAATTTCCAGATGGAATCCCTTCCCTGCTCTGGTAAAGTTCTTCCTCTATTATAACGTCATGTCTACCTTCATAGTTGTGCTGTTAGGATGTCTACTTTCATAGTTGTGCTGTTAGAAGGTCTACTTTCATAGTTGTGCTGTTAGGATGTCTACCTTCTTAGTTGTGCTGTTAAGATGTCTACTTTCATAGTTGTGTTGTTAGTATGCTTCCATAGTTGTGTTGTTAGTATGCTTCCATAGTTGTGTTGTTAGTATGCTTCCATAGTTGTGTTGTTGGGGTGCCTCCAGAGTTGTGTTGTTAGTATGCCTCCATAGTTGTGTTGTTAGTATGCCTCCATAGTTGTGTTGTTAGTATGCTTCCATAGTTGTGTTGTTAGTATGCTTCCATAGTTGTGTTGTTAGTATGCTTCCATAGTTGTGTTATTAGTATGCTTCCATAGGTGTGTTTTAGTATGCTTCCATAGTTGTGTTGTTAGTATGCTTCCAAAGTTGTGTTGTTAGTATGCTTCCATAGTTGTGTTGTTAGTATGCCTCCATAGTTATGTTGTTAGTATGCTTCCATAGTTGTGTTGTTAGTATGCTTCCATAGTTGTGTTTGTTAGTATGCTTCCATAGTTGTGTTGTTAGTATGCTTCCATAGTTGTGTTGTTAGTATGCTTCCATAGTTGTGTTGTTAGTATGCCTCCATAGTTGTGTTGTTAGTATTCTTCCATAGTTGTGTTGTTAGTATGCTTCCAAAGTTGTGTTGTTAGTATGCCTCCATAGTTGTGTTGTTAGTATTCTTCCATAGTTGTGTTGTTAGTATGCCTCCATAGTTGTGTTGTTAGTATGCTTCCATAGTTGTGTTGTTAGTATGCTTCCATAGTTGTGTTATTAGTATGCTTCCATAGTTGTGTTGTTAGTATGCTTCCATAGTTGTGTTGTTAGTATGCTTCCATAGTTGTGTTGTTAGTATGCTTCCATAGTTGTGTTGTTAGTATGCTTCCATAGTTGTGTTGTTAGTATGCCTCCATAGTTGTGTTGTTAGAATGCCTCCATAGTTGTGTTGTTAGTATGCTTCCATAGTTGTGTTGTTAGGGTGCCTCCATATTGTGTTGTTAGTATGCCTCTATAGTTGTGTTGTTAGTATGCTTCCATAGTTGTGTTGTTAGTATGCCTCCATAGTTGTGTTGTTAGTATGCCTCCATAGTTGTGTTGTTAGGATGTCTACATAGTTGTGTTGTTAGTATGCCTCCATAGTTGTGTTGTTAGTATGCCTCCATAGTTGTGTTGTTAGTATGCCTCCATAGTTGTGTTGTTAGTATGCCTTCATAGTTGTGTTGTAAGTATGCCTCCATAGTTGTGTTGTTAGTATGCCTCCATAGTTGTGTTGTTAGTATGCCTCCATAGTTGTGTTCTTAGTATGCCTCCATAGTTGTGTTGTTAGTATGCCTCCATAGATGTATTATTAGAATGCCTCCATAGTTGTGTTGTTAGTATGCCTCCATAGTTGTGTTGTTAGTATGCTTCCATAGTTGTGTTGTTAGTATGCCTCCATAGTTGTGTTGTTAGTATGCTTCCATAGTTGTGTTGTTAGGGTGCCTCCATAGTTGTGTTGTTAGTATGCCTCCATAGTTGTGTTGTTAGTATGTCTCCATAGTTGTGTTGTTAGTATGCCTCCATAGTTGTGTTGTTATGGTGCCTCCATAGTTGTGTTGTTAGTATGCCTCCGTAGTTGTGTTGTTAGGATGTCTACATAGTTGTGTTGTTAGGGCGTCTACATAGTTGTGTTGTTAGGGTGCCTCCATAGTTGTGTTGTTAGGGTGTACATAGTTGTGTTGTTAGGGTGCCTCCATAGATGTATTGTTAGGATGTCTACCTCCATAGTTATGTTGTTATTATGTCTACCTTCGTAGTTTTATTGTTAGGATGTCTACCTCCATAGTTGTGTTGTTAGGATGTCTATCCCCATAGTTGTATTATTAGGATGTCTACCTTCATAGTTATGTTGTTAGGATGTCTACCTCCATAGTTATGTTGTTATTATGTCTACCTTCGTAGTTTTATTGTTAGGATGTCTACCTCCATAGTTGTGTTGTTAGGATGTCTATCCCCATAGTTGTATTATTAGGATGTCTACCTTCATAGTTGTATTGTTAGGATGTCTACCTCCATAGTTGTATTGTTAGGATGTCTACCTTTATAGTTATGTTGTTAGGATGTCTACCTCCATAGTTGTATTGTTAGGATGTCTACCTTCATAGTTATGTTGTTAGGATGTCTATCTCCATAGTTGTATTGTTAGGATGTCTACCTTCATAGTTGTGTTGTTAGGATGTCTACCTCCATAGTTGTATTGTTAGGATGTCTACCTTCATAGTTATATTGTTAGGATGTCTACCTCCATAGTTGTATTGTTAGGATGTCTACCTCTATAGTTGTGATGTTAGGATGTCTACCTCCATAGTTGTGATGTTAGGATGTCTACCTCCATAGTTGTATTGTTAGGATGTCTACCTCATAGTTGTGTTGCTAGGATGTCTACCTCCATAGTTGTGTTGTTAGGATGTATACCTCCATAGTTGTGTTGTTTGGATGTCTACCTCCATAGTTGTGTTGTTAGGATGTCTACCTCCATAGTTGTGTTGCTAGGATGTCTACCTCCATAGTTGTGTTGCTAGGATGTCTACCTCCATAGTTGTGTTGTTTGGATGTCTACCTCCATAGTTGTGTTGTTAGGATGTCTACCTCCATAGTTGTGTTGCTAGGATGTCTACCTCCATAGTTGTGTTGTTAGGATGTCTACCTCCATAGTTGTGTTGCTAGAATGTCTACCTCCATAGTTGTGTTGTTAGGATGTCTACCTCTATAGTTGTGTTGTTAGGATGTCTACCTCCATAGTTGTGTTGCTAGGATGTCTACCTCCATAGTTGTATTGTTAGGATGTCTACCTCCATAGTTGTGTTGTTAGGATGTCTACCTCCATAGTTGTGTTGTTAGGATGTCTACCTCCATAGTTGTGTTGCTAGGATGTCTACCTCCATAGTTGTGTTGCTAGGATGTCTACCTCCATAGTTGTGTTGCTAGGATGTCTACCTCCATAGTTGTGTTGCTAGGATGTCTACCTCCATAGTTGTGTTGTTAGGATGTCTACCTTCATAGTTGTATTGTTAGCATGTCTACCTTCATAGTTGTGATGTTAGGATGTCTAACTCCATAGTTTTATGTTAGGATGTCTACCTCCATAGTTGTGTTGTTAGGGTTCCTGCCTCCATAGTTGTGATGTTAGGATTTCTACCTCCATAGTTGTGATGTTAGGATGTCTACCTCCATAGTTGTGTTGCTAGGATGTCTACCTCCATAGTTATGTTGTTAGGATGTCTACCTCCATAGTTGTGTTGCTAGAATGTCTACCTCCATAGTTGTGTTGTTAGGATGTCTACCTCTATAGTTGTGTTGTTAGGATGTCTACCTCCATAGTTGTGTTGCTAGGATGTCTACCTCCATAGTTGTATTGTTAGGATGTCTACCTCCATAGTTGTGTTGTTAGGATGTCTACCTCCATAGTTGTGTTGTTAGGATGTCTACCTCCATAGTTGTGTTGCTAGGATGTCTACCTCCATAGTTGTGTTGTTAGGATGTCTACCTCCATAGTTGTGTTGCTAGGATGTCTACCTCCATAGTTGTGTTGTTAGGATGTCTACCTTCATAGTTGTATTATTAGCATGTCTACCTTCATAGTTGTGATGTTAGGATGTCTACCTCCATAGTTTTATGTTAGGATGTCTACCTCCATAGTTGTGTTGTTAGGGTTCCTGCCTCCATAGTTGTGATGTTAGGATGTCTACCTCCATAGTTGTGATGTTAGGATGTCTACCTCCATAGTTGTGTTGCTAGGATGTCTACCTCCTTAGTTGTGTTGTTAGGATGTCTACCTCCATAGTTGTGTTGCTAGAATGTCTACCTCCATAGTTGTGTTGTTAGGATGTCTACCTCTATAGTTGTGTTGTTAGGATGTCTACCTCCATAGTTGTGTTGCTAGGATGTCTACCTCCATAGTTGTATTGTTAGGATGTCTACCTCCATAGTTGTGTTGTTAGGATGTCTACCTCCATAGTTGTGTTGTTAGGATGTCTACCTCCATAGTTGTGTTGCTAGGATGTCTACCTTCATAGTTGTATTGTTAGCATGTCTACCTTCATAGTTGTGATGTTAGGATGTCTACCTTCATAGTTGTGTTGTTAGGGTTCCTGCCTCCATAGTTGTGATGTTAGGATGTCTACCTCCATAGTTGTGATGTTAGGATGTCTACCTCCATAGTTGTGTTGCTAGGATGTCTACCTCCATAGTTGTGATGTTAGGATGTCTACCTCCATAGTTGTGTTGTTAGGGTTCCTGCCTCCATAGTTGTGATGTTAGGATGTCTACCTCCATAGTTGTGATGTTAGGATGTCTACCTCCATAGTTGTGTTGCTAGGATGTCTACCTCCATAGTTGTGATGTTAGGATGTCTACCTCCATAGTTGTGTTGTTAGGGTTCCTGCCTCCATAGTTGTGATGTTAGGATGTCTACCTCCATAGTTGTGATGTTAGGATGTCTACCTCCATAGTTGTGTTGCTAGGATGTCTACCTCCATAGTTGTGATGTTAGGATGTCTACCTCCATAGTTGTGTTGTTAGGGTTCCTGCCTCCATAGTTGTGATGTTAGGATGTCTACCTCCATAGTTGTGTTGCTAGGATGTCTACCTCCATAGTTGTGTTGTTAGGATGTCTACCTCCATAGTTGTGTTGTTAGGATGTCTACCTCCATAGTTGTGATGTTAGGATGTCCACTTCCATAGTTGTGTTGTTAGGATTCCTGCCTCCATAGTTGTATTGTTGCTCCATAATTGTTACCATTCACACATGTTTCTAATGGGAGGTGGCTGGTGTTTAGTCAACAAATCATCTTCAACCTCACATCAAACACATTCCTTATCACCTCCATGAACAACACCGCCACCAGACGTTGACTAAAGCACCAAGAAAAGTGTGGCCTCAGGTGCACGACCTCAATAACACCTGACACCTGTACAGACCTTAAATGTACAGTTGTAATGAGGTTGTTTTTCATGTCTAACAATTTTTTCCCCCCGAGGTAGCGGCCATATTTGTTATCCTCTTTTAGATTTTTAACTGCCTAGGGTTCTTTTAACATGCGGAGAGTGCCCATGTGATCCCATATCTTTTGCTGACAGGACTTGATATTAGATCTCACTACCCAGACA
>JAVIAB010000124.1:25871774-25901774 GCA_032433765.1 Megaustenia siamemsis
CCACTGAGCTATCCCGGCTCACTCTACAATACAGTATTCGTATAAACGTTGTGCTACCAGTGCCAGACCTGGACGCTAGACTCAAGAACAATAAGGAAAATAACCACTAGCGAAATAAAAATGTTCTTTTGTTCTTTGGTTATGGAAGGCCCTAGTATCACTGCAAACAATTTGTATGGGTGGACACTCGCGTGCTAAGACGCCGGTTCAAGTCCCGTACTTCACCTTGACTAAAATCCATAATTGCTTAACCGCCCGCGCCAGCGTAATCATCCGAATTAATTTCTCATCTCCCAAACAAAGAAAGGTTTTTGTAGTCCCCATCGTGGCAGTCTCAGCACACGCCAAAAGACATAAGGCGAAACCGCGCAGAAAGTGAACACAGCCAACTGTTCCCTGTCATACGATATCATCATTCATCGTAAACAATTGGAATATCGAAACATGATCAAAACGGATGAGACACACAGCTCACGGTGTGCACAGAGCACTTAACTCAGTAGCTCCTGCAACAAGCCGGACTTGGAATATGAGGAAACTGCAACAAAGAACACTTTTCATACATAGCCTTCAATGGTTCCTGCCGCCTATCCACCATTTACCGGAAGTTCACGTCCTCCTGAAAATGATGATCGTCATATTTTTTTTAAATCTATAGCACGTGATGATGTTAGGCCATCGTTGTTGACTCCAATTCCGAACATATAGACATACAGTTAGTCGTCAGATTATCCCCGTCGCACATCAAACAACAGACCGTAAGATTAGCGTATGGTCGGTCTAGGGATATACGATGAGCTATAACATAAATAACTTCAATACAGAAGTGAAATGTGTTAGACGCATGCAGGAGACAGCCGTGAGAGATAAGTTCACAAATGAAGAACTGCGGCAAAAAGTGATCATAATTTGTACAGACCTTCGGCACATAATTTTTGTGGTAATGTGGTCGGTATTACGCCCATGCTGCTTTACTTTCCCAGAAAAAAATCCAGTACCCGCTACAGGCTTGGTGAACCTAGAAGCCGTCGATCAGGGTCGAACCCTACCTCTTGTCCTTTGTAGTCCAGTTCACTAACCACTGAGCTATCGCGGCTAATTATTATATACTTATCATATAATAAGTAATTAGTGTAATTATCATAAAACAACTTATTAATGATGATCATAAAACAACTTATAATAATTTTAATTAACAATTAATTTAAATTAATTTATTTAAATTTAAATTTAAACAAATTTAAAAACAATTAATAAAGTAATTAATATAATTGTCATAAAACAACTTATTAACATAATTCTCATATAATAAGCAATTAATGTAATTAATATAAAGTAAGTAAAGAGCCCCCGTCACACCAAGTGGCGTATAGGGAATATGGTGTTCTTCCTCTTCTACCTTTCAGCTCCCAGTGGAGCATAGGTCTTCAACAAACACTTTCCAAGTGGTTCTGTTTTTTGCCATTCTTTTAAGATCATTCCATGTCTTCCCATCATCTTCATCTCTGCTTCTATCTGTCTTCTCCAAGAATTCCTTGGTCTTCCTCTTTGTCTTTTCCCCTGGGGATTCCAAAAAAGGGTCTGTTGTGTAATACTCTCAGTTGGCTTCCGTAGTGTGTGTCCGAATATGGTGTTAGTGACCATAATTTTACAGCTCTCAGCAAATGATTTTTGCGGTAATGTGGTCGGTATTACGCCGGTGCAATTATCATAAAACAACATATTATTATAATTGTGACATAATATAATAATGAATAGACGGAGTTTCAACAAAGAAAACAAACACAGCACAAGTGTTATTACCTCAATAAAAAGAATGAGAATAAACCGTGTAATGTTCGCTCAGTTACGCTGTGACCTATGAGCTGCCAGTTGAAACGAAGGGAGAATTAAACCAGCCCTGGCTCGCGTTGTTGAATTGTAGGTTTCACTCCTGGTAATTTGTCTATCATGTGATGTTCCCTGGTTCCTCACAGCTTGAGACAAGTCAGGGGCGTAGCAAGCCAACATGACACGGCACAACGAACGAGTGTTCTGTTTATGTATTAAACAGTGTAACAATCGTGTTCTGTGTTATAATTGTGTTTTGAGTGTTGTAGTTGTGAAATGATTTTGACAACTCTTTGTTACGTCTATAGCTGTGTGTTTATTATTATTGCTTGTTGTTTGTGGCACAATAACCGATAAGGTAGTGAAGGTAAAACTCATGGGGACATGTATATTTCCGATTGCAAACATATGGACATATGGTTGTGCATCATGTCTGTGTTAGTCACATCTCATATCTTTGTGTGTGTATGTCTGTGTTAGTCACATCTACATCTGCTGCCGTGCACGAAGATTGGGGACAATCACAGGTTAAGGAAAGCTAACCTGAATAAAATTGCTGGCTGAAATCGATGACACTGGGCCACTGGCGCAGAACACAGTGCAACGTTTTACGGGTGTTCGATCAGAGTGGATCTGGCAGACTCTATTGTGATGTTCTGTCTGTGGGGCGATCAACACACTTAACCTGACAGCTGACTTATCATGTAGAGTCTGGAATCCTACTCTGATTGAGTCCTGATCGCAGAGAGAGAGAGAGAGAGAGAGAGAGAGAGGAGAGAGAGAGAGAGAGAATCATGGACAATCTCGCAAAGAATAATCATGAAATTTATTTGCACAATCGCGAGAATGTGTGTGATAGTTTAGATCATGATATAGGGAATGGAAGAGAGAGAGAGATAGAGAGAGAGAGAGAGAGAGAGAGAGAGACGACGTCATATTAAAAGACAGGACAAAACAATAACGGAAGGAATGGTTCTAGGAAGACGGGACAAGGGGCAGACCAAGAAGAAGATGGCTTCAAGGTATCAGAGAGACCTTGAACATGGCAACAGAAGTGGGTGGCCTGGCTAGATTAGTGATGAGAGCAAGAACTTGTAACTAGGTGAAGTAGATAGTATGTGCGGGTACGCGTGTGTGTGTGCGTGTCGTGTATCTATATATGTGTATTGTGCGTATGTGTGTGCGGTGTTGGTTGTTTTTATTCTAATTGTGTTCTGGGCAATATGTTTGAGTGTTATAACTGTGTTATAACTACATACTGAGTCGTATAACAAATGAACAAACACACAACCAACAAATAGCTATACCATTAGCACCAGAAGCATGCATGACCTGGACAAAGACACATGTGCAACTTAAAGCCAGATGTGAAAGGTGTACCTAGTAGCAAACAGTAAAACAGCATTGATAAAAGAGTCGTGAGTTGTGTTGTGTGTATCATCGGATGGTGTGTTATATCCCGATTGCTTACGATGAATGATGATATCGTATGACGGATTTTCAGATGCGTTCACTGTCGGTGCTAAATGGCGTATGTCTTTTGACGTGTTCTGTGTTTGCTACGATGGTGACTGCAGATGTTCTTTCTTTGTTTTGATATTCCATGAGATGTTAATTCGGATGATTCCACTGGCACAGGCGGTTGAGCAATTATGGATTTTCAATCGTTTGCAGTGATACCGGGGGCCTTTGACTATCTATAACTAGGATAAAAGAGTAGCCATCCTCAGTACGTTAGAGGAGAAGTACTCACACAACACATGGATTGACATATACACATATAAATTAGCAGATGACGTATTAAAAACACGAAAGAGGCGGGATTATAGAATATCCTGCCAACATCAGTCTCTTTATGTATTCATCATCATTATGTGCCCTGCCGGTTGGCGTAGGCGATCATGTCCTCCACAATCTTCTATATACAGTGCATCGTATCAGTTCTGTTGTTGACTGCTTTCTATTCCATGAGACCAAGCCAACTAGTATTTTCAATCTTTGTCGTTCGCGATCTCTCTTTCCTTTTATTTTGCCAGTTGTAACCAAGTATTCCAACTTTCTTGTTCTCATGATGTGCCCGAAATGTTGATTGTTTCTTTTTGATGCTTTTTAGGAGCTCCCTTTTAATTAACCAATTACATAGCAGCAAACAATCAGAAGGAGGCGACCTTATCTAGTCTCCGTAACAATCACTACGCTGCGTCTTTATATAGAAAAACGTCAAGAAAACTGTGAGAGATTTTAATTAACAGCGAAACCATGTTTAGTTTACAACTTATATTGTAAATAGCTAAGATATTATCTAATTATAATTATGTTAATTTAGGGCAATAATTGAAGGGACTATTTTACACAGCGCAAATTGCTGCAATGTTTATGTCACAAATTGTCAGGTTATAGATCAACATAAGCGTTCATTCTCAAGTCCTGACCTCCTCAGGTTTCGAATCTACCGTCTGTCGCTGCCCAGAATATCTGTCTTCCGCTGCCCAGAATATCCGTCTGCCGCTGCCCAGAATATCCGTCTGTCGCTGCCCAGAATATCCGTCTGCCGCTGCCAGAATATCCGTCTGTCGCTGCCCAGAATATCTGTCTTCCGCTGCCCAGAATATCCGTCTGTCGCTGCCAGAATATCCGTCTGTCGCTGCCCAGAATATCCGTCTGCCGCTGCCCAGAATATCCGTCTGCCGCTGCCCAGAATATCCGTCTGTCGCTGCCCAGAATATCCGTCAGCCGCTGCCCAGAATATCCGTCTGTCGCTGCCCAGAATATCTGTCTTCCGCTGCCCGAATATCCGTCTGTCGCTGCCCAGAATATCTGTCTTCCGCTGCCCAGAATATCTGTCTTCCGCTGCCCAGAATATCTGTCTTCGCTGCCCAGAATATCTGTCTTCCGCTGCCCAGAATATCCGTCTGTCGCTGCCCAGAATATCTGTCTTCCGCTGCACAGAATATCCGTCTGTCGCTGCCCAGAATATCTGTCTTCCGCTGCCCAGAATATCTGTCTGTCGCTGCCCAGAATATCCGTCTGTCGCTGCTGAGAATATCTGTCTTCCGCTGCCCAGAATATCCGTCTGTCGCTGCCCAGAATATCCGTCTGTCGCTGCCCAGAATATCCGTCTGTCGCTGCCCAGAATATCCGTCTGTCGCTGCCCAGAATATCCGTCTGTCGCTGCCCAGAATATCCGTCTGTCGCTGCCCAGAATATCCGTCTGTCGCTGCCCAGAATATCTGTCTTCCGCTGCCCAGAATATCCGTCTGTCGCTGCTGAGAATATCTGTCTTCCGCTGCCCAGAATATCCGTCTGTCGCTGCCCAGAATATCCGTCTGTCGCTGCCCAGAATATCCGTCTGTCGCTGCCCAGAATATCCGTCTGTCGCTGCCCAGAATATCCGTCTGTCGCTGCCCAGAATATCCGTCTGTCGCTGCCCAGAATATCCGTCTGTCGCTGCCCAGAATATCTGTCTTCCGCTGCCCAGAATATCCGTCTGTCGCTGCCCAGAATATCCGTCTGTCGCTGCTCAGAATATCTGTCTCCCGCTGCCCAGAATATCTGTCTTCCGCTGCCCAGAATATCTGTCTCCGCTGCCAAATATCTGTCTCCCGCTGCCCAGAATATCTGTCTCCCGCTGCCAGAATATCTGTCTCCCGCTGCCCAGAATATCTGTCTCCCGCTGCCAGAATATCTGTCTTCCGCTGCCCAGAATATCTGTCTTCCGCTGCTGCTGTCTCAGCTGCCAAATGTCTGTCTTCCGCTGCCCAGAATGTCTGTCTCCCGCTGCCCAGAATGTCTGTCTTCCGCTGCCCAGAATGTCTGTCTTCCGCTGCCCAGAATGTCTGTCTTCCGCTGCCCAGAATGTCTGTCTTCCGCTGCCCAGAATGTCTGTCTCCCGCTGCCCAGAATATCCGTCTGTCGCTGCCCAGAATATCTGTCTTCCGCTGCCCAGAATATCTGTCTCCAGCTGCCCAGAATATCTGTCTTCCGCTGCCCAGAATGTCCGTCTGTCGCTGCCCAGAATATCTGTCTCCAGCTGCCCAGAATATCCGTCTGTTGCTGCCCAGAATATCTGTCTTCCGCTGCCCAGAATGTCCGTCTGTCGCTGCCCAGAATATCTGTCTCCAGCTGCCCAGAATATATGTCTTCCGCTGCCCAGAATATCCGTCTGTTGCTGCCCAGAATATCTGTCTTCGCTGCCCAGAATGTCCGTCTGTCGCTGCCCAGAATATCTGTCTCCAGCTGCCCAGAATATATGTCTTCCGCTGCCCAGAATGTCCGTCTGTCGCTGCCCAGAATATCTGTCTCCAGCTGCCCAGAATATCCGTCTGTTGCTGCCAGAATATCTGTCTTCCGCTGCCCAGAATGTCCGTCTGTCGCTGCCCAGAATGTCCGTCTGTCGCTGCCCAGAATATCCGTCTGTCGCTGCCCAGAATGTCCGTCTGTCGCTGCCCAGAATATCTGTCTCCAGCTGCCCAGAATATCCGTCTGTTGCTGCCCAGAATATCTGTCTTCCGCTGCCCAGAATGTCCGTCTGTCGCTGCCCAGAATATCCGTCTGTTGCTGCCCAGAATATCTGTCTCCAGCTGCCCAGAATATCTGTCTGTTGCTGCCCAGAATATCTGTCTGTTGCTGCCCAGAATATCTGTCTGTTGCTGCCCAGAATATCTGTCTGTTGCTGCCCAGATATCTGTCTGTTGCTGCCCAGAATATCTGTCTGTTGCTGCCCAGAATATCTGTCTGTTGCTGCCCAGAATATCTGTCTGTTGCTGCCCAGAATATCTGTCTGTTGCTGCCCAGAATATCTGTCTTCCGCTGCCCAGAATATCCGTCTGTCGCTGCCCAGAATATCTGTCTTCCGCTGCCCAGAATATCCGTCTGTTGCTGCCCAGAATATCTGTCTTCCGCTGCCAGAATATCCGTCTGTCGCTGCCCTGAATATCCGTCTGTTGCTGCCCAGAATATCTGTCTTCCGCTGCCCAGAATATCTGTCTTCCGCTGCCAGAATATCTGTCTTCCGCTGCCCAGAATATCTGTCTTCCGCTGCCCAGAATATCTGTCTCCCGCTGCCCAGAATATCCGTCTGTCGCTGCCCAGAATATCTGTCTCCAGCTGCCCAGAATATCCGTCTGTCGCTGCCAGAATATCTGTCTGTCGCTGCCCAATATCTGTCTGTCGCTGCCCAGAATATCTGTCTGTCGCTGCCCAGAATATCTGCCTGTCGCTGCCCAGAATATCCGTCTCCCGCTGCCCAGAATATCCGTCTGTCGCTGCCCAGAATATCCGTCTGCCGCTGCCCATAATATCCGTATGCCGCTGCCCAGAATATCTGTCTGCCGCTGCCCAGAATATCCGTCTGCCGCTGCCCAGAATATCTGTCTCCAGCTGCCCAGAATATCCGTCTGTCGCTGCCCAGAATATCTGTCTGTCGCTGCCCAGAATATCTGTCTGTCGCTGCCCAGAATATCTGTCTGTCGCTGCCCAGAATATCTGCCTGTCGCTGCCAGAATATCCGTCTCCCGCTGCCCAGAATATCCGTCTGTCGCTGCCAGAATATCCGTCTGCCGCTGCCCATAATATCCGTATGCCGCTGCCCAGAATATCTGTCTGCCGCTGCCCAGAATATCCGTCTGCCGCTGCCCAGAATATCTGTCTGTCGCAGTCCAGAATATCCGTCTGCCGCTGCCCAGAATATCTGTCTGTCGCTGCCCAGATATCTGCCTGTCGCTGCCCAGAATATCCGACTCCCGCTTCCCAGAATATCCGTCTGTCGCTGCCCAGAATATCCGTCTGCCGCTGCCCATAATATCCGTATGCCGCTGCCCAGAATATCTGTCTGCCGCTGCCCAGAATATCCGTCTGCCGCTGCCCAGAATATCTGTCTCCACCTGCCCAGAATATCCGTCTGTCGCTGCCCAGAATATCTGTCTCCAGCTGCCCAGAATATCTGTCTCCAGCTGCCCAGAATATCCGTCTGCCGCTGCCCAGAATATCTGTCTGTCGCAGTCCAGAATATCCGTCTGCCGCTGCCCAGAATATCTGTCTGTCGCTACCCAGAATATCCGTCTGTCGCTGCCAGAATATCTGTCTGTCGCTACTCAGATATCTGTCTGTCGTTGCCCAGAATATCCGTCTGCCGCTGCCCAGAATATCTGTCTGTCGCAGTCCAGAATATCCGTCTGCCGCTGCCCAGAATATCTGTTTGTCGCTACCCAGAATATCCGTCTGCCGCTGCCCAGAATATCCGTCTGTCGCTGCCCAGATATCTGTCTGTCGCAGTCCAGAATATTCGTCTGTCGCTGCCCAGAATATCTGTCTCCAGCTGCCAGAATGTCCGTCTCCAGCTGCCCAGAATGTCCGTCTCCAGCTGCCAGAATATCCGTCTGCCGCTGCCCAGAATATCTGTCTCCCGCTGCCCAATATCCGTCTACAGCTGCCCAGAATATCTGTCTCCCGCTGCCAGAATATCTGTCTCCCGCTGCCCAGAATATCTGTCTCCCGCTGCCCAGAATATCCGCCTGTTGCTGCCCAGAATATCTGTCTCCCGCTGCCCAGAATATCTGTCTCCAGCTGCCCAGAATATCCGTCTACAGCTGCCCAGAATATCTGTCTCCCGCTGCCCAGAATATCCGTCTACAGCTGCCCAGAATATCTGTCTCCCGCTGCCCAGAATATCCGTCTACAGCTGCCCAGAATATCTGTCTCCCGCTGCCCAGAATATCTGTCTCCAGCTGCCCAGAATATCTGTCTCCCGCTGCCCAGAATATCCGCCTGTTGCTGCCCAGAATATCTGTCTTCCGCTGCCCAGAATATCTGTCTCCAGCTGCCCAGAATATCTGTCTCCCGCTGCCCAGAATATCCGCCTGTTGCTGCCCAGAATATCTGTCTCCCGCTGCCCAGAATATCCGCCTGTTGCTGCCCAGAATATCTGTCTCCCGCTGCCCAAATATATGTCTGTCGCAGTCCAGAATATCCGTCTGCCGCTGCCCAGAATATCTGTTTGTCGCTACCCAGAATATCCGTCTACAGCTGCCCAGAATATCTGTCTTCGCTGCCCAGAATATCTGTCTTCCGCTGCCCAGAATATCCGCCTGTTGCTGCCCAGAATATCCGTCTGCATTTAGTCTTTGTCTGAAATGCTTTCCTATCCGTAAGCGACGTTATTTACTTTCAAGAACTTTTTAGAATGTTAAAAAAAAAAGCTGCCTCAACTGGGATTGGAAGTCCGAACCTTCAGGTCGGCAGGCGAGTCTACTATCCACATAAATAGGCAATGCAATTCTAATGACATAAACGAGATTTGCATTGTTTGTTTCATGTTTACGTGACGTTTATGACACATATGCACCTGCTTCAAGAATTGATGTTTATAATATTTTATGTGAAATAGAAGTGAGAACGAGAGTTCATCGGTGCTATGTAGAGCTAATTCTGATCTATGGAAGCGAGTCATGGACAGTAGACAAACAAATGAAAAGACGATTAGAGGCCACAGAGATGGGATTTCTCAGAAGAATGTTGAAAGTTTCCTGGACAGCTAAAAAGACCAATCAGGAATTATCAAAGCGGCCAACACAAAAATGGAGCTCTAAAAAAAAAACATCAGAAAGAAACAATCAACATTTTTCGGGCACACCATGAGAAGAGGAAAGTTGGAATACTTGGTTACAACTGGCAAAATAAAAGGAAAGAGAGATCGCGGACGACAAGGATAGAAAATACTGGATAACTTGGTGTCATGGCATGGAAAACAGTTAACACAGAACTGATACGATGCAGGGTGGGTAGAACATTGTGGAAGGACATGATCACCTACGCCAACCTGTATGGCACATGATGATGATGATTTTAAAAATGTGTTCTTCTCTCTCTCTCTCTCTCTCTCTCTCTCTCTCTCTCTCTCTCTCTCTATCTCTCTCTCTCTCTCTCTCTCTCTCTCTCTCTCTGCGATCAGGACTCAATCAGAGTAGGATTCCAGACTCTCACATGAAGTCAGCTGTCAGGTTAAGTGTGTTGATGGCCCCCACAGACAGAACGTCACAATTAGAGTCTGCCAGATCCACTCTGATTGAACACCCGTAAAACCTTTGCACTGTGTTCTGCGCCAGTGGCCAAGTGCATCCGATTTCAGCCAGCATTTTATTCAGGTTAGCTTTCCTTAGCCTTTGATTGTCCCAGTCTTCCTGCAAGGCAGCAGATGATCTTTTCTGTAGGGGGATTCTGCCCTTAGATGGTCGGCCCTCGCAGGTTTTACGAGCACCATCTGCCCGAGTCACTAGAGGTGACTAACACAGACATGCACACACAAAGATATGAGATGTGACCAACACAGACATGCACACAGCAATACGAGGCATGACTAACACTGGCACACATCAAGATATCTGACACATGACTAACATAAACATGCACATAAAGATATGAGATATGTCTGACATGGACATGCACACACAAAGATATGACACATGCCTAACATAGACATGCACACAAAGATATGAAAATGTGTTCTTGATCTCATTCTTTCAACTTTCCACAAACTGCAAGACCTGGACTGTAATATGTTGGTGCGTGTTGGCTGCGATTTTTCACGATGCAGGTACTGGCAGTACATCTGCGTGCCGTTAGTGGGACATCTGCGTGTTGGCACTGGGGCTCGAGTAGTTTACGGCACACCTACAGGAACTTCTACCTGCCGCTGCCACATCTGGGGAGCCTTGTTCGCGGTGCACGGTTTGGAGAAATCTGCTCTTAAAAACCAGGGACAAATAATAATAAATGAATATTTTTTTTTTTTTTTTTTTTGACGTTCGCCACCTTTGACTTCTGACGAAGTCCCTAGAGACTTCTTCCTCTTCTTTCCTTCCTCATCTGCCTTTCAGCGTCGAGGGGAGATATAATTTGCGGTCTTTTGCTCTTCTGTTCGCCTAAGCTGCTGTTATGTTTCCTATTGCTTCTAATATTCCATCGATCCATCTTTTTCGTGGCCGACCTTTGGGTCTGGTGTTCTCACAACGTTTGTTGAAGGCTCATTGTGTTGTGTTTTGATCTTTCTGCCTTGTCACGTGGCCAAACCATTTTATCTGTTGTTTCCTTATATATTCTATGGCGGGGGCTATTCCTAGCTTTTCTCTCAGTTCTTCATTTCTGATCTTATCTTTCAGACTGTTTCCTGTCATTCGTCTAACACATCTCATCTCTGTAGAGGTTATTTTTCTTATTGTTCTTGCATCTAGGGTCCAGGTCTGGCATTGGTAGCACAACGTTGGGATGAAGATTGTATCGTATAGTGCTCATTTTGCCTCCAGAGTTATTTCTTTGTTGGACAATAGTGGTGATAACTGCCCGATGATTTGACAAGCTTTGTTGCATCTTGATTCTATCTCTGCTGTTTGAGAATTATTGTTTGTCAGTAGACTTCCTAGGTATTTGAATTCCTCTACTTGTTTTAGTTGTCTGCCTTCTATAGTTATGTTGATGTTTTTGGCGACATTCATGACTTCTGTTTTCTTGTATATTTTGTGCCTGAGCTGTTTCTAGAAGAACCTAGAGACTAGTAACTGAATTTTTGCGTGTTAATCCGTTTATCACTGGCAACCGTGTGCACAGGGGTCCCTCGCCGCACAGGCAGACAACTCCGTCTTCGGATGTACTCATATTTTTTTTTTACCTCCATGAGTAATTGACGCTTCAAGCGTAGCCTCGTTGCTGAGACCAGGGATGGTTGCCGCAGAGAGAATCATAAATAAAAATCTCAACTGGTGCAGCCGGGATTTGAACCCACAACCTCTCTGTCTCAAGGCCGGCGTCTTGCCTCGAGACCAACCAGTCCTTCCCCCTCTCGCCCCCCCCCCTTCCCATCCATATATAAATGTTTGCTTGCTTGCGTTCGCCCGATGACTAAAGTATTCTAGAGTATTCTAGCAGACTAGAATATTCCTCTTCGTCATCCGCCCTTAAAAGGACGTTAAGTGGGTGTGTCTGCGTTGTGTTGTGGTTTGCAGTATAACTGTTATATTTGCGCCTTTCGGCCCAACACATCCGACTTCAGCACGACATTTTTAAGTACCGGGTTATCTTCCCTCTTCGATCCCTGCTCGCTTGGCCAGACTAGACAGGTTAGTCTATTACTAGAGGCACCGCGGAGAGGTGAGCAGGGTCTGAATGGTTCTAGTTCACCGATCGTGGCGTAAGCCATCAGCTGTGGGTCGTTGACAACTTCCAGCTCTAAGTATACAGGGAAGACTTTTATTTTCCTTTTTTTTCTACTTCTAGTTCAAAATTATTATTTTTTAAAATTGTAAATACATATGTGTATGTGTGTTATATATTTGTTCCTGTTGAAGGCCTATTGAGCCGAAACGTTCCAATTTGTGTCGTCCACTATTACATAAAGCTTTAACCACACTGTTTTTTTTTCCCATATTTTTTACTCTCTATTTTAAACTTTCTCCTTACAATTTCCTTTACCGCATCTTGGCATTTGTGTGTGCATTTCTTTGCTTTGACCCTACAAATACGATGAGACGTCCTAGTTCAAACATCTCGTCAACTTAGCACGGACAGCAGGCCACCAACGAAGCAAGGATTGCCGAGATCCTGGCATCTAAGATGAATTAGTTTGTAAAAGATACCGGCACATAGACGTTGTGTTGATTAAACAAAATAAAAAGCTGTGGACGGTGGTTCTTAAAATGGTGGTACTTTTGGGCGCCAGAAGTGGGTTGTACCGAACACTCCTACAAGTTATGGTGACATCTTTACAGAAAAGGAACGCAACAAAATACTGACGTTTCGGTCTACATGTGACCTTCATGAGAGAATGAGAACAACGACAACAAACGATGAAGCACATATAGATATGGCTACATCTAGGATGATCGGGACAGGTAAGTTAAGGAGAAGTGGGATCGGACAAGGTGAGAGAACGAAAAGTTGTGGTGATGAGTTACTGAGTTATTTGCGGGTCATCATCATTGTGCTCAGAACATGTCTATAGGTGCTCAGATCTCCTCTGTAGCAAGTCTCGCAGTGTCCAGCGACTGACGACTCCAGTTCTGTGTAAGTTCTCGACTAAGTTTCTCGATTCTGGAGACAAATAATAATAAATGAATATTATTATAGAGGGAAACTTCCGAGGCGATAATCAGCGAATCAATTCAGAGGAATAGGTTTGTTTACAGCATTAGAAAAAAATGACAAATAATCAACAACAGAAAAAAAAAACAAAGAACAATATATGGTCCGAAGCAAGATCGAACTCGTCCGTACTCAGTGGCACAGCGCCTTGCCACGAAAAGCCAAACGCTAGAGAACACTGTCAACTGATCTAATTAAAAAATTGTTTGTCTTGTGATTTGTTTGCAACACAAGTATTCAGTCCTACCCTCTCCGGGAGATACTTGTCTCAATAGGAAAATACAGATACACAATTTATTTCCCAGCTGTGATGGCAAACTTATGCTATAGTTATGAGAACACCTGCGTGAAAGACATCGCTAATGATGGCTAATTTTTTTAGTTGGCCCAGTTGGCAGTGTTCCCCAGCGTTTGGCTTTTTGTGGCAAGGCGCTGTGCCAAGGAGTGCGGGTTCGATTCTGCTTCGGATCATATATTGGTCTTTGTTTTTTTTTCTCTTGTTGATTATTTGTCATTTTTTTAAGAGTGCTGTAAACATTCCCTCATCTTCTCGTTTCTGTTGTGCCCATTTTAACTCCCATCTCTTTCATCCGAAGGAGTGACGTGGACTCATGGTTGTCGAAGTCCTATGCCCTTCCCACTTCCCGAAAGGCATTGATGATGTACGCCCGATCCATTGGTCGGCCGTCCTCAAGAACAGCGCGGCTAGTCAACCTGTCCGCTCTTTCATTTCCCCGTACTCGCGCATGTCCTGGGACGTAGACAAAGGTGATGAGTCTAATTAATACACAGAAAAATGGATGACATTGGACACATAAAGTAGCAGCGCTATAAAGAAAAGTAGGGAACATGCAAGTAAGTGCAGTGTTGCGGTGAAGCTGGTGCAAAGAGCCAGTTGACGCGTGTAACGTACACACCTATGAGGTATGGTGACAGATTTACACAAGTAGTACTGTCCTCATGACTGCGGAGTGAGGCAGATGGTAAATTAACAGTGAGGATTAGATTGTGAAATGGATAGACGAATTTTTGGGTAGAATTATATATAGGAATTATATAGTAAAATTAGATAGCGGAATTAGAGAAATTTGACAGTGAAATTAGGTAAAATACTGTGATAGTGGAATTGAAAAGTGGGATTTAATTCTGGAATTAGAAGAAAAGGCAGAATTTGATAGTAGAACTAGAATGTGTATTTAGATAGTGGGATTAAATTAAATATCGGATTTAAATGAATTAGAAGCGGAATTAGATAGCGAAATTAAATAGCAGAATTAGAAATTGGAATTAAAAAGTGGAATTAGATAGCGGAGTTAAAGGAATTAGAAGCGGAATTAGATAGCGAAATTAAATAGCGGAGTTAGAAATTGGAATTAGAAAGTGGAATTAGTGGAGTTAAAGGAATTAGATGCGGACTTAGCGAAATTAAATAGCAGAATTAGAAATTGGAATTAGAAAGTAGAATTAGTGGAGTTAAAGGAATTAGATAGCGAAATTAAATAGCAGAATTAGAAATTGGAATTAGAAAGTGGAATTAGATAATGGAGTTAAAGGAACTAGAAGCGGAATTAGATAGTGGTATTAAATAGCGGAATTAGAAAATGTAATTAGATAGTGGAGTTAGATAACGGAATTAGAGGAATTAGAAGCGGAATTAGAAAGTGTGATTAGCTAATGGAATTATCGGAAAGCAAAAATGTAACGAACATTTGACAATAAAATGGCTGGCTAACAAACGATGATCTCATTATTTCCGCGTGTAGTGGAGTGTGTTGCTTTAGAAGGCTTAGTTGTGTATGCTTCTAGAACTGATATATCCCCGGCGGAGCAGCAGAGTTCGTGCACATCAGCCAGAGTTATCCTAGGATATTCTTAGTTTTTTTAAGGAGATCGCAGTACCTATGGGTGTGTCCGAAGTGCAGAGATCATTATTGTAACGTAATATCTTGCCTGCCCAGTACCAGAAATCCGTGCGATGTCGGATGTGTCTGGTCGAAGAGCGTAAATGTTTTAGCTTTCAATCAGCCACAAAATAGCGCAACGCTCATCTAGCGACATTTAAGAGTGGACCGTAAGGTGTAACCATCGAGATAGCGCAGCAAAAAACGATAACAAAATGCAACAAGCAGGATGTTTCAGCTTTGCGAATATGACACAACTTAACAAAGAACCAACGTTTTGAACATAGCTCTTCACCTGGGATCAACACAAGAACAGAAAGCTTGTTTGCTTCCGTCCCAGATGAAGATTTTTTAGTGGAAACGTTAGTTCTTTGTTAAGTCTTATCTTTTTGGAAGAACTGAAACATAACAGCTGTTTTATCCAACAGGGCGTTACCGTGGACTTATAAGGTTCCCCATGTCATTCATATAAGCCGAGGACATCCGTTAAATATGGCGAATAGGCGGCAGGAACCATTGAGGCTCAGTCTAAAAAGTGTTCCTTGTTGCAGTTTCCTCATATTCCAGGTCCGACTTGCTACCGGAGTTACTGAGTTTATCGCTCTGTGCACACCGTGAGCTGTGTTTTTCACTCGGATTGTGTTTTGATATTCTGCTTGCTTACGGTGAATGATGATGTCGCATAAAGAAGGGCAATTCAGCTGCGCTCACTTTCGGTGCTGTTTGGCTTTATGTCATTTAGCGTGTGCTGTAGCTGTTGTGATGAAGACTGCAATTGCCTTTCTTTGTTTGGATCCTTCATTGAGATGAGATGTTTATTCGGATGATTCTACTAGCACGGGCGATTGAGCAAATATGGATTTTAATTCGTTTGGAGTGATACCGGGGTCTTCGACTAATCATACCCACAATAATGATGAGAACAATAAGAGAAGATAACCTGGTGTCATGGCACATGATGATGAGAACAATAAGAGAAGATAGCTTGGTGTCATGGCACATGATGATGAGAACAATAAGAGAAGATAACTTGGTGTCATGGCACATGATGATGAGAACAATAAGAGAAGATAACCTGGTGTCATGGCACATGATGATGAGAACAATAAGAGAAGATAGCTTGGTGTCATGGCACATGATGATGAGAACAATAAGAGAAGATAACCTGGTGTCATGGCACATGATGATGAGAACAATAAGAGAAGATAGCTTGGTGTCATGGCACATGATGATGTTGGGAACAAAGAGAGAAGATAACTTGGTGTCATGGCACATGATGATGTTGGGAACAAAGAGAGAAGATAACTTGGTGTCATGGCACATGATGATGTTGAGAACAATAAGAGAAGATAACCTGGTGTCATGGCACATGATGATGAGAAAAATAAGAGAAGATAACCTGGTGTCATGGCACATGATGATGAGAACAATAAGAGAAGATAACTCGGTGTCATGGCACATGATGATGAGAACAATAAGAGAAGATAACCTGGTGTCATGGCACATGATGATGAGAACAATAAGAGAAGATAACTTAGTGTCATAGCACATGATGATGATGGAACAAAGAGAGAAGATAACTTGGTGTCATGGCACATGATGATGAGAACAATAAGAGAAGATAACCTGGTGTCATGGCACATGATGATGATGGAACAAAGAGAGAAGATAACCTGGTGTCATGGCACATGATGATGAGAACAATACGAGAAGATAACTTAGTGTCATGGCACATGATGATGATGGAACAAAGAGAGAAGATAACTTGGTGTCATGACACATGATGATGAGAGCAATAAGAGAAGATAACTTGGTGTCATGGCACATGATGATGAGAACAATAAGAGAAGATAACTTAGTGTCATGGCACATGATCATGATGGAACAAAGAGAGAAGATAACTTGGTGTCATGGCACATGATGATGAGAACAATACGAGAAGATAACTTAGTGTCATGGCACATGATGATGATGGAACAAAAAGAGAAGATAACTTGGTGTCATGGCACATGATGATGAGAGCAATAAGAGAAGATAACTTGGTGTCATGGCACATGATGATGAGAACAATAAGAGAAGATAACCTGGTGTCATGGCAAATGATGATGAGAACAATAAGAGAAGATAACTTAGTGTCATGGCACATGATGATGAGAACAATAAGAGAAGATAACCTGGTGTCATGGCACATGATGATGAGAACAATAAGAGAAGATAACCTGGTGTCATGGCACATGATGATGAGAACAATAAGAGAAGATAACCTGGTGTCATGGCACATGATGATGAAAACAATAAGAGAAGATAACTTGGTGTCATGGCACATGATGATGAGAACAAAGAGAGAAGATAACTTGGTGTCATGGCACATGATGATGTTGGGAACAAAGAGAGAAGATAACTTGGTGTCATGGCACATGATGATGTTGGGAACAAAGAGAGAAGATAACTTGGTGTCATGGCACATGATGATGTTGGGAACAAAGAGAGAAGATAACCTGGTGTCATGGCACATGATGATGTTGGGAACAAAGAGAGAAGATAACCTGGTGTCATGGCACATGATGATGTTGGGAACAAAGAGAGAAGATAACCTGGTGTCATGGCACATGATGATGTTGGGAACAAAGAGAGAAGATAACCTGGTGTCATGGCACGGGGAAACAGTCAATAACAGAACTGATACGATGCTCTGTGTTTAGAAATTTGTGGAAGGACATGATCGCCTTAGCGAACCGTTATGGCACATGATGATGATAATAATGATTATGATGATGATTATGATGATTATGATGATGATGATGATGATGATGATGATGATGATGATGATCATGAGGTTTGTGGTGATTTACCGAGCAGTGAGGTGAGAGGTGGGGGGAGGCCATTAACCCTAGAAAGTTGAGAATCACGTCTGTGACATGAAACATGAAAGATGACAGTCCCGAGGTGGAGAAATCAATGTACAAGTTACATGATCATCTACATGATCATCTACAGGATCATCTACATGATCATCTACAGGATCATGTACAGGATCATCTACATGATCATCTACAGGATCATGTACAGGATCATCTACATGATCATCTACAGGATCATCTACAGGATCATCTACAGGATCATCTACATGATCATCTACAGGATCATCTACAGGATCATCTACAGGATCATCTACATGATCATCTACAGGATCATCTACAGGATCATCTACAGGATCATCTACATGGTCATCTACAGGATCATCTACAGGATCATCTACAGGATCATCTACAGGATCATGTACAGGATCATCTACATGATCATCTACAGGATCATCTACAGGATCATGTACAGGATCATCTACAGGATCATCTACAGGATCATCTACATGATCATCTACAGGATCATCTACAGGATCATCTACAGGATCATCTACATGATCATCTACAGGATCATCTACAGGATCATCTACATGATCATCTACAGGATCATGTACAGGATCATCTACATGATCATCTACAGGATCATCTACACGATCATCTACAGGATCATCTACAGGATCATGTACAGGATCATCTACATGATCATCTACAGGATCATCTACAGGATCATCTACATGATCATGTACAGGATCATCTACAGGATCATCTACTCTCTGGACTGAGCCGTCCACATATTATTATGAGGGGAGTCCCCTCACAGCAGCCAACTATATAGAAAGCCCGCCCCCAGAAAATGAAATAAAAAAACTCTCCAAATAACGTGACGTTTTCAGCTATAGAAGCTAAATACGGCTGACGTCACTCTACCCGTAGCCCCTTACTCGCAAAGCTGAAAACGTCACGCTTCTTCTTTTTCTTTCCTCGTTTGTCTTTCAGCGTCGAGGGGAGATATAATTTGCGGTCTTTTACTCTTCTGTATGCCTCTGCTGCTATTATGTTTCCTAGTGTTTCTAATATTCTGTCAATCCGTCTTTTTCGTGATCGGCCCTTTGGTCTGGTGTTCTCGCAACTTTTATTGAAGGCTCGTTGTGTTTTGTTCATTCTGCCTTGTCACGTGGCCAAACCATTTTATCTGTTGTTTCCTTATATATTCTATGGCGAGGGCTATTCCTAGCTTTTTTCTCAGTTCTTCATTTCTGATCTTATCTCTCATACTGTTTCCTGTCATTCGTCTAACACATTTCATCTCAGTAGAGGTTATTTTTCTTATTGTTCTTGCATCTAGGGTCCAGGACTAGCATGAAGAAGTATTTTCCGATTTTTTATTTTTAGCCAGTGCGCAATATATATATATATATATAGTTGGCTTGGGCCTGCTTGTGGGAGCCGCGATAGCTCGGTGGTTAGTGAACTGGACTACAAAGGACAAAAGGTAAGGTTTGATCTCAACAGACGGCTTCCGGTTCACCCGGCCTTTAATGGGTACCGAATGTTTTTCTAGGAAAGTAAAGCGGCACGGGCGTAATACCGATCGCATTACCCCAAAAATCATGTGTCCGAAGGTCTGTAAAATTGATGGTCACTAACACCATATTAAAGCCTTTGAAATGTTGATATATAGAAGAATAGGTAGAATTGGATGGAAGGAAAAGAAAACAAACGATGAAGTCTTTAAACAACTAAAATGAAAAGAGAACTACTAAACACAATTAGAACAAGACAAAAACGCAAATTTTTGGGCCATGTTAAACGACACAACAGCCTACAAAAAGTAATCCTGGAGGGGAAATACAAGGTAAAAGAGGCAGAGGCAGATCAAGACTAACATGGACGAGTAACATCAAAAGATGGACAAACCAGCCTATGACAACCTGCACCACCAAAGCAAGAGACAGCAGAATGGCGCTCTTTGGTAGCCAACCTTCGATGCGGAGATGACACTCGATGATGATGAACACCATATTCCCTATACGCCACTTGGCGTGACGGGGGTACTTAACTATATTTTAGGGGGTGGGGGGCGGGGCCTGCATGTGGTGACGTACTTACTACGTGACAAAATGATGTATGTTTGTGAAAAATTGGTTTACTTGTGCTGACAGAACTACTTGTGTATATACACGTTCTGAATGTTGCACTCTTTTGGCGTGGAGTTTGTGAAGTCATAATCTCAGAGATAGCGGTCCGTTGATAAATGTGATCATGTGGTTGAGAACAGCTTTTGTAGATGTTGACAAGAACTGTATTACTACACTCAGTTCCGCTTCACAGCTGTTGTAGATGTTGACAAGAACTGTATGACTACACTCAGTTCCGCTTCACAGCTGTTGTAGATGTTGACAAGAACTGTATGACTACACTCAGTTCCGCTTCACAGCTGTTGTAGATGTTGACAAGAACTGTATGACTACACTTATTTCCGCTTCACAGCTGTTGTAGATGTTGACAAGAACTGTATGACTACACTCAGTTCCGCTTCACAGCTGTTGTAGATGTTGACAAGAACTGTATTACTACACCCAGTTCCGCTTCACAGCTGTTGTAGATGTTGACAAGAACTGTATGACTACACTCAGTTCCGCTTCACAGCTGTTGTAGAGGTTGACAAGAACTGTATTGCTACACTTATTTCCGCTTCACAGCTGTTGTAGAGGTTGACAAGAACTGTATGACTACACTTAGTTCCGCTTCACAGCTGTTAGTTAGTGATACTTTGGTTTTTTTGTGGGTTTTTTTTTTACTTTGCGTTCACCAGCTTTCACCTCTGGGGAAGTCCCTAGAGATTAGGAACTGAATTTTGTGTGTTAATCCGTTTGTCCCCTTGCACAGGGTTCCCTCGCCGCACAGGCAGATAACTCCATCTTCGAGTGTACTCATATTTTTTTTTTTCGTTGATGAGTAATTGACGTTTCAAGCCGAGCCCCGCTGCTGAGACCAGGGGTGGTTGCCGCAGAGATAAATCGCAAATAAAAATCCCAACTGATGTAGCCAGGATTTGAACCCACAAAATCTCTCTGCCTCGAGACCGGCGTCTTGCCTCGAGACCAACTAGTCCCCCTTTACTTTAGTTTGTTTGCTCGTTTATGTCGTACCTCCCCAAGAAATATAGAATGCTCATGCATCTTCTATTGAAAATGTCATAAACTTGTATTGATAAAACTGGATATCGCAGCTCCAGAAAGTCTCACATTTATTAAATGTTGTTCTTTTTGTTACTATCATTCATCATGTGCCATACCGTTGGCGTAGGCGTCCTTCCACAATCTTCTATCCACAGTACATCGTATCAGTTCTGTTGTTGACAGTTTTCCATGCCATGACACCAAGCTAGCCAGTATTTTCTCTCTTTGTTGTCCGCAATCTCTCTTTCTCTGTATTTTGCCAGTTGTAACCAAGTATTCCAGCTTTCCTCTTCTTATGACGTCCCAGAACAATATTGCTTCCTTTTTGTTTTGGCCTCTTTGAGAACTTCCTCATTGGTCTTTTAGCTGTCCAGGGAATTTTGAACATTCTTCTTAGAAATCCCATTTCTGTGACCTCTAATTGTCTTTTCATTTGTTTGTCTACCGTCCATAATTAACTTCCATTGGTCAAAATTGATTCTATATAGCACCGATGAACTCTCTTTCTCACATCTATTCATATAGATTTGTTGCATTTGTCGTTTTTAATTTTCTGAAATGCTATTTTGGCCTGAGCTATTCTGCGTTTTATTTCTGTGGTGCATCTTCCATCCGATGTTATTACTGTGCCCAAGTATTTGACACGTTGCACTTGTTTCAGATGTGTCCTGTTTATTTTTATGCTGCATGATGGTGATGATTGTTTCTTCGATATGACCATTACTTCTGTTTTCTTACTATTCAGACTGAGACCTTTCTTGTTGCTTTCTTTTACTATTATGTCTATCATTTATATCATTGCATTACTCAATTATAATATCATTTACACATAAATATTGACTTTCGGTAAAAATGTGATGTTATGTGTGTGATTTCACCAAATTGGAACCACTTCCATGAAATATCTCTATTTTAAGAATAAGTAGAGTGCAGTATATAGGTGTTACCGGGGCCTCATTATGAGGGAAGTAAAGAATAGTTACACTGTGACCTTCCAGGCATGCCGTAAGAGGCGACTAAGGAGGTTGATCGATGGCTTGACAAGCTGTCATTGTAAAAAGTATTGTTATGGAAACAGAACCATAGATATTAGAAGCAGTGATCTCTGCAATATGTACCATTTTGGCACGCAAGGTTTCTGTTTTTGAGATTGTGGTTCTACCCTATGTGCCGTCTTCGGCTCGAAAGGTCAATAGACAGACAGACAGGCAAACAGACAGACAGATAGGCAAACATACAGACAGACAGACAGACAGACAGACAGACAGACAGACAGGCAGGCAGGTGGAAAGGCAGACAGACAGACAGACAGGCAGACAGACAGATAGACAGATAGATAGATAGATAGACGGATAGACAGTCTGACAGGCAGGCAGACAGACAGACAGAGAACGCAGTACACTCATATTACCTACATTCAAGAACGCTGTAATGTTTCCAAAATAAGAACTCAAATGAAGCTTTCAGATGAAAACAAGCTGTTGTACGTTAAGCACACATGTCTGTTGACATAGCGCAGCGTCGATAATTGGATTCAGTGTCTGATGTTGGCATAACACTTTAAATGCTTTTCTTTCTTGAATGTGATACCTCCGAGTCTTGGCTCTTGCATCGTTGTGCCTACATATTTGTTACTTATATATTTATGCCTACATATTTGTTACTTATATATTTATGCCTACATATTTGTTACTTATATATGTATGCCTACATATTTGTTACTTATATATGTATGCCTACATATTTGTTACTTATATATTTATGCCTACATATTTGTTACTTATATATTTATGCCTACATATTGTAAGACAGCCATAATTAATAATGAACTGAAAAGACTTCAGGTGGATATAGCCGCACTTCAAGAGACACGTTTGGCAGGATCAGGCATGCTGAACGAGGCGGACTACGTGTTCTATTGGCAAGGAAAGAGCAGCGTCGATATCAGAGAACACGGTGTGGGATTTGCTGTGAAAAAATCTCTAAAAGGTCTGGTTACACTCGGTCAGAATGCATCAGAGCGGATACTAACACTTCGCCTTAATACAACATCAGGACCAGTTACACTTATAAGTGTATACGCTCCGACCTTGTGCTCGTCAGTAGTAGTGGTGGCTGTGAACTCAGGGAAAAGTGCACACACATGCACCGAAATACAATACATTTGGCACCGACTTGGCACCGACTTTGCACCGAAAAAATTTTTTTTTTTTTTCGAATTCGCGATTTTTTCGAACTTCATTATTTTTTTTTGGGAAAAAATTTTTTTTTTTTTTTTTTGGTGTTCGTCAGTTTGTCGAAATGGTTCACTGCGTCTGTAACCGCAGGTAAATTCAATAGAGACTCGGTGCTAATCCGTGTCCGGTGATCGCGCTCCGTGTCCGGTGATCGTCGCTCGCTGTGTGTTAGAAATTTGTGAAAGAGTATTTTAAAAGAGTATATTTGTGAAAGTGATAAATAAAAAATACGAAATGTTTCAAAACGTTAAGAAATATAGTTAAATGTGATAAAACTGATTTTTTAAAAAAAAGGCGAAATAATAAAAACTATGAAAAAATAAGTTAACTGTAAATACTGACGGAAAACTGTATGTTAAGTCAAGAAACTGGAATGACATGGCAGCTTTTGTTGACTGGGCGGCTAGTGGTACTTGAGGAATGCTATTGTTAGGAAAAATCGCTTATTATTGTCAAGGAATCGTGGTCATTGTTAGGAAAATATGCTGACGGTCATTGTTAGGCATGTGACTGAAACAAGTAAAATTCAGAATTAATCAATATTTAAAAAAAAAAAAAAAAAAAAAAACTTAAAATGAAGGGAAATTTAAAATATAGGCGATCGCGTAAATGATTGGGTCGCGGATCTCGCACTACATTTTTGTGTCGTGTAGTAAGGTGTACTAATATTAAATAGTGACGCTCGCTCTTTCTCATTCAATGAAAAGCAAACAAAATTCTATATTTCACAACTTTATTAATACATCATATATATATATATATATATATATTACTGTCCGGTTGTTGATAATTTTAAGCGTCTGGGTTTCCTCCCTCCTGTTTTGGTGGTACTGTTTGTTAAATGTCTATCAAACACGGGTGCATAGGAAGTTTCATTAGCCTTCAAAACACAACCGCCCTCCATTTTGACAAAACCTTGATCAAAGCTGGAATAGGTAATCGAGGACTTGGCTGAAACATCCTGGTCATCCATACTGGCTGCCGGAGCTGTCGTCTGATTAACAAGAGTGAGGTCCCCTTGGTTAACAGAAAACGGCGTGTAGTTGATGTTAGCATAAGCGTTTTCGAGACTACCTTAACGCCATGTGCCACCCTCAACACCATCCTCTCTCTCTCTCTCTCTCTCTCTCTATCGCATATCCAAGCTAACTCAAGTCAAATAAAAATCATCACCAAGCCACACAAATTGACACATCATCATCATGTGCCACCCTCAACACTATCATCATCATCATCCACCCTCATCACCCCTTCCTATCATCATCATGTGCCACCCTCAACACCATCCTCTCTCTCTCTCTCTCTCTCTCTCTCTCTATCACATATCCAAGCTAACTCAAGTCAAATAAAAATCATCACCAAGCCACACAAATTGACACATCATCATCATGTGCCACCCTCAACACTATCATCATCATCATCCACCCTCATCACCCCTTCCTATCATTATCATGTGCCACCCTCAACACCATCCTCTCTCTCTCTCTCTCTCTCTCTCTCTCTCTCTATCACATATCCAAGCTAACTCAAGTCAAATAAAAATCATCACCAAGCCACACAAATTGACACATCATCATCATGTGCCACCCTCAACACCATCCTCTCTCTCTCTCTCTCTCTCTCTCTCTCTCTCTCTCTCTATCCCATATCCAAGCTAACTCAAGTCAAATAAAAATCATCACCAAGCCACACAAATTGACACATCATCATCATGTGCCACCCTCAACACTATCATCATCATCATCTACCCTCATCACCCCTTCCTATCATCATCATGTGCCACCCTCAACACCATCATCAGCCCTTCAGGTCCTAGCATCAAACCACACAAAGTATCAACCAGCGAAATTCTCTCTCTCTCTCTCTCTCTCTCTCTCTCTCTATCACATATCCAAGCTAACTCAAGTCAAATAAAAATCATCATCATGTGCCACCCTCAACACCATCATCCCTTCATGTCCTATCATCATCATGTGCCACCCTCAACACTAGCATCATGTGCCACCCTCAACACTAGCATCATGTGCCTCAACACTATCATCTTGTGCCTCAACATCACCCTTCAAGTCCTATCATCATCATGTGCCACCCTCAACACCATCATCAGCCCTTCAGGTCCTAGCATCAAACCACACAAAGTATCAACCAGCGAAATTCTCTCTCTCTCTCTCTCTCTCTCTCTCTCTCTCTCTCTCTGTCTCTCTCACATTCATGGTCAAGTCAAATAAAAATCATCATCATGTGCCACCCTCAACACCATCATCCCTTCATGTCCTATCATCATCATGTGCCACCCTCAACACTAGCATCATGTGCCACCCTCAACACTAGCATCATGTGCCTCAACACTATCATCTTGTGCCTCAACATCACCCTTCAAGTCCTATCATCATCATGTGCCACCCTCAACACCATCATCAGCCCTTCAGGTCCTAGCATCAAACCACACAAAGTATCAACCAGCGAAATTCTCTCTCTCTCTCTCTCTCTCTCTGTCTCTCTCTCTGTCTCTCTCACATTCATGGTAAACCAAAACAAAATAAATCACTAAGATTTTACCACCATAACACACAAATTTAGGGTCATATTAAAAAAGTCGACCTTAAAACCATACAAATCTACTCCCATACTCATAAAAGTTAGACACATCAAACAGATAATTACTTCCAAACTCCAAAAAAAAAAAAAAAAAAAAAAAAGTTAGACCAAATCACGCCTCGATCGTTCTCTAACATTCCCTCGATCGTTCTTTAACATTGCCTCCAGCGTTCTTTAACATTGCCTCCAGCGTTCTTTAACATTGCCTCCAGCGTTCTCTAACATTGCCTCCAGCGTTCTCTAACATTGCCTCGATCGTTCTTTAACAAATCCTCCAGCGTTCTTTAACATTGCCTCCAGCGTTCTGTAACATTGCCTCGATCGTTCTTTAACATTGCCTCCAGCGTTCTCTAACATTGCCTCCAGCGTTCTCTAACATTGCCTCGATCGTTCTTTAACATTGCCTCCAGCGTTCTCTAACATTGCCTCCAGCGTTCTGTAACATTGCCTCGATCGTTCTTTAACATTGCCTCCAGCGTTCTTTAACATTGCCTCCAGCGTTCTTTAACATTGCCTCGATCGTTCTCTAACATTGCCTCGATCGTTCTTTAACATTGCCTCCAGCGTTCTTTAACATTGCCTCCAGCGTTCTGTAACATTGCCTCGATCGTTCTCTAACATTCCCTTGCTCGTTCTCTAACATTTTCATTAGTTGGAGTCTTTGTGTTGCCTTCTTAGTGAGATTCTCTACGTGTTTCTTCAGGCTCAATTGTCAGTCTAGTTGTATTCCTAAAAAAATCTACTTCCATACTGATACTAGTTAGACACAATGATCAGATAGTTACATCCAAATCGCAAACATTTTACCCCAGAACACAAAAATTTAGGGTCATACTAAAAAAAGTCGACCTAAAAATCCCAAAGGGCAGAAACTTAGGAGGCAAGGGCAGAAACCTAGGAGACAAGGGCAGAAACCTAGGAGGCGAGGGTAGAAACCAAAGAGGCAAGGTCAGAAATCTAGGAAGTTGTGTTAGAAAACAAGGAGGGAAGGTCAGAAACCTAGGAGGCATGGTCAGAAATCTAGGAAGCTGTGTTAGAAAACAAGGAGGAAAGGTCAGAAAGGACATGCTCACCTATCGGAACTTTTGTCCCTCATATGCTATTTCAAAAGTTGTCTTCGTCAATTTAGGGAAGGTCAGAAAACTAGGAAGCAAAGGCTGAAAACAAGGAGGGAAGGTCAGATACCTAGGAAGCAAAGGCTGAAAACAAGGAGGGGAGGTCAGAAATCTAGGAAGCTGTGTTAGAAAACAAGGAGGGAAGGTCAGAAACCTAGGAGGCATGGTCAGAAACCTAGGAGGCATGGTCAGAAATCTAGGAAGCTGTGTTAGAAAACAAGGAGGGAAGGTCAGAAAGGACATGCTCACCTATCGGAACTTTTGTCCCTCATATGCTATTTCAAAAGTTGTCTTCGTCAATTTAGGGAAGGTCAGAAAACTAGGAAGCAAAGGCTGAAAACAAGGAGGGAAGGTCAGATACCTAGAAGCAAAGGCTGAAAACAAGGAGGGGAGGTCAGAAATCTAGGAAGCTGTGTTAGAAAACAAGGAGGGAAGGTCAGAAACCTAGGAGGCATGGTCAGAAATCTAGGAAGCTGTGTTAGAAAACAAGTAGGCAAGGTGAGAAAACAAGGAGGAAGGTCAGAAATCTAAGAGGCGAGGGCAGAAACCTAGGAGACAAGGGCAGAAACCTAGGAAGCAAAGGCTGAAAACAAGGAGGCATGGTCAGAAATCTAGGAAGCTGTGTTAGAAAACAAGGAGGGAAGGTCAGAAACCTAGGAGGCGAGGGTAGAAACCAAAGAGGCAAGGTCAGAAATCTAGGAAGTTGTGTTAGAAAACAAGGAGGGAAGGTCAGAAACCTAGGAGGCATGGTCAGAAATCTAGGAAGCTGTGTTAGAAAACAAGGAGGAAAGGTCAGAAAGGACATGCTCACCTATCGGAACTTTTGTCCCTCATATGCTATTTCAAAAGTTGTCTTCGTCAATTTAGGGAAGGTCAGAAAACTAGGAAGCAAAGGCTGAAAACAAGGAGGGAAGGTCAGATACCTAGGAAGCAAAGGCTGAAAACAAGGAGGGGAGGTCAGAAATCTAGGAAGCTGTGTTAGAAAACAAGGAGGGAAGGTCAGAAACCTAGGAGGCATGGTCAGAAACCTAGGAGGCATGGTCAGAAATCTAGGAAGCTGTGTTAGAAAACAAGGAGGGAAGGTCAGAAAGGACATGCTCACCTATCGGAACTTTTGTCCCTCATATGCTATTTCAAAAGTTGTCTTCGTCAATTTAGGGAAGGTCAGAAAACTAGGAAGCAAAGGCTGAAAACAAGGAGGGAAGGTCAGATACCTAGGAAGCAAAGGCTGAAAACAAGGAGGGGAGGTCAGAAATCTAGGAAGCTGTGTTAGAAAACAAGGAGGGAAGGTCAGAAACCTAGGAGGCATGGTCAGAAATCTAGGAAGCTGTGTTAGAAAACAAGTAGGCAAGGTGAGAAAACAAGGAGGGAAGGTCAGAAATCTAAGAGGCGAGGGCAGAAACCTAGGAGACAAGGGCAGAAACCTAGGAAGCAAAGGCTGAAAACAAGGAGGCATGGTCAGAATCTAGGAAGCTGTGTTAGAAAACAAGGAGGGAAGGTCAGAAACCTAGGAGGCATGGTCAGAAATCTAGGAAGCTGTGTTAGAAAACAAGGAGGCGAGGCAGAAACCAAAGAGGCAAGGTCAGACATTTTCATTATTTGGAGTCTTTGTATTACCTTCTTAGTGAGATTCTCTACGTGTTTCTTCAAAAAGCTACTCTCATTCTCATACTAGTTAGACACATCGAACCGTTCGTTATTTCTAAAGCCAAAAAAAAAAAGTTTGGCCAAATCACTAACAATTTACCCACAGAACAAAATAAATATAGACTCATATTAAAAAAGTCGACCTCAAAACCATAAAAATCTACTCCCACACTCATCTAAAAGTTACACCAAAACCGCACGAGATTTGCACCGTGCAAAAACATGCACAAGTTTGACACGCGCACAAGTTTGACACGCGCACCAGTTTGGCACAATGCACATTCGTAAAGGGCGTAACAATCAGCATTCGTAAAGGGCGTAACAATCATAAAAGTGATTTTTAAGTAAATTTTTTTTTTTGGTATGGGATGTCTATTGGTGCATTGTGCCAAACTGGTGCGCGTGTCAAACTTGTGCATGTTTTTGCACGGTGCAAATCTCGTGCGGTTTTGTGTAACTTTTAGATGAGAGTGGGAGTAGATTTTTATGGTTTTGAGGTCGACTTTTTTAATATGAGTCTATATTTATTTTGTTCTGTGGGTAAATTGTTAGTGATTTGGCCAAACTTTTTTTTTTTTGGCTTTAGAAATAACGAACGGTTCGATGTGTCTAACTAGTATGAGAATGAGAGTAGCTTTTTGAAGAAACACGTAGAGAATCTCACTAAGAAGGTAATACAAAGACTCCAAATAATGAAAATGTCTGACCTTGCCTCTTTGGTTTCTGCCCTCGCCTCCTTGTTTTCTAACACAGCTTCCTAGATTTCTGACCATGCCTCCTAGGTTTCTGACCTTCCCTCCTTGTTTTCTAACACAGCTTCCTAGATTTCTGACCTCCCCTCCTTGTTTTCAGCCTTTGCTTCCTAGGTATCTGACCTTCCCTCCTTGTTTTCAGCCTTTGCTTCCTAGTTTTCTGACCTTCCCTAAATTGACGAAGACAACTTTTGAAATAGCATATGAGGGACAAAAGTTCCGATAGGTGAGCATGTCCTTTCTGACCTTCCCTCCTTGTTTTCTAACACAGCTTCCTAGATTTCTGACCATGCCTCCTAGGTTTCTGACCATGCCTCCTAGGATTCTGACCTTCCCTCCTTGTTTTCTAACACAGCTTCCTAGATTTCTGACCTCCCCTCCTTGTTTTCAGCCTTTGCTTCCTAGGTATCTGACCTTCCCTCCTTGTTTTCAGCCTTTGCTTCCTAGTTTTCTGACCTTCCCTAAATTGACGAAGACAACTTTGAAATAGCATATGAGGACAAAAGTTCCGATAGGTGAGCATGTCCTTTCTGACCTTCCCTCCTTGTTTTCTAACACAGCTTCCTAGATTTCTGACCATGCCTCTAGGTTTCTGACCTTCCCTCCTTGTTTTCTAACACAACTTCCTAGATTTCTGACCTTGCCTCTTTGGTTTCTGCCCTCGCCTCCTAGGTTTCTGCCCTTGTCTCCTAGGTTTCTGCCCTTGCCTCCTAAGTTTCTGCCCTTTGGGATTTTTAGGTCGACTTT
>JAVIAB010000124.1:25904274-25941035 GCA_032433765.1 Megaustenia siamemsis
CGCCTATATTTTAAATTTCCCTTCATTTTAAGTTTTTTTTTTTTTTTTTTTTTTTTAAATATTGATTAATTCTGAATTTTTACTTGTTTCAGTCACATGCCTAACAATGACCGTCAGCATATTTTCCTAACAATGACCACGATTCCTTGACAATAATAAGCGATTTTTCCTAACTAGCATTCCTCAAGTACCACTAGCCGCCCAGTCAACAAAAGCTGCCATGTCATTCCAGTTTCTTGACTTAACATACAGTTTTCCGTCAGTATTTACAGTTAACTTATTTTTCATAGTTTTTATTATTTCGCCTTTTTTTAAAAAAATCAGTTTTATCACATTTAACTATATTTCTTAACGTTTTGAAACATTTCGTATTTTTTATTTATCACTTTCACAAATATACTCTTTTAAAATACTCTTTCACAAATTTCTAACACACAGCGAGCGACGATCACCGAACACGGAGCGCGATCACCGGACACGGATTAGCACCGAGTCTCTATTGAATTTACCTGCGGTTACAGACGCAGTGAACCATTTCGACAAACTGACGAACACCAAAAAAAAAAAAAAAAAAAAATTTTTCCAAAAAAAAATAATGAGGTTCGAAAAAATCGCGAATTCGAAAAAAAAAAATTTTTTTTTCGGTACAAAGTCAGTGCCAAGTCGGTGCCAAATCTATTGTATTTCGGTGCATGTGTGTGCACTTTTCCCCTGAGTTCACAGCCACCACTACTACTCTCGTCATCTGAAACCAAGGACAATTTCTACGAAAATTTGACAGAAGTCATGGAAAGTATACCAGGACAAGATCACATTATTCTACTGGGGGATTTCAATGCTAGAATTGGTGCAGACCACAGTTCGTCGCCAACCTGCATCGGTCGCTTTGGAGTTGGTAAATTAAATGAAAACGGCCAACGACTTCTAGAGTTTTGCGCCTATCATAACCTGTGCGTCACAAATACTTTTTTCAAAACCAAGCCTTAGCATAAAGTATCTTGGAGACACCCACGATCGAAACACTGGCACCAGCTGGACTTGATACTTGTCAGACACCCACGATCGAAACACTGACACCAGCTGGACTTGATACTTGTCAGACACCCACGATCGAAACACTGGCACCAGCTGGACTTGATACTTGTCAGACACCACGATCGAAACACTGACACCAGCTGGACTTGATACTTGTCTGACACCCACGATCGAAACACTGGTCCAGCTGGACTTGATACTTGTCAGACAACCACGATCGAAACACTGGCACCAGCTGGACTTGATACTTGTCAGACACCCCACGATCGAAACACTGGCACAGCTTGGACTTGATACTTGTCAGACACCCACGATCTAAACACTGGCACCAGCTGGACTTGATACTTGTCAGACACCCACGATCGAAACACTGGTACCAGCTGGACTTGATACTTGTCAGACACCCACGATCGAAACACTGGCACCAGCTGGACTTGATACTTGTCAGACACCCACGATCTAAACACTGGTACCAGCTGGACTTGATACTTGTCAGACACCCACGATCGAAACACTGACACCAGCTGGACTTGATACTTGTCAGACACCCACGATCTAAACACTGGCACCAGCTGGACTTGATACTTGTCAGACACCCACGATCTAAACACTGGCACCAGCTGGACTTGATACTTGCAAGACGCCCTTTCCTTAAGTCTGTAATTCACACACGGTCATACCACAGTGCAGACTGTGACTCGGATCATTCACTAGTTTGCTGCAAACTCAAGCTACTGCCCAGGAGGTTCCACTATGCCAGGCAGCCAAAGAAGAGACCTCGCATAGACACTAGCAAGCTAACACATAGACACTAGCAAGCTAACACATTCTGGACTGGTCGAGCAGTTCAACAAGACCTGCAAGGAGTCGCAAAGCGCTCATGAACACTACAACAGCGCTGTGGAAAAAATGGGAGCATCTCCGCAACGTCATCTACAACAACGAGGTTAGCATCTTTGGAAAACAGACATTTAAGTCTCACGATTGGTTTGAAGCCAACTCCCATGTTATGACACCCGTAATTGAAGCTAAACGCACAGCTTCTTAGATCACAAGCGCCGCACTAATGCAAATACTCTGCAGGCTATTAAAATGACAGAAACAAAGTCCAGCAATCAGATCGACGCTGTGCTAATGAGTACTGGCTCCAGCTTAGCGACAGCATCCAGACTGCATCTCAAACTGGAAATCTAAAAGTAATGTATGATGGCATAAAGAAAGCCCTTGGGCCAACAAAATGCACTATTGCCCCACTAAAGTCATCCACTGGGGAGAAAATAACAGACAGAGGCAAACAGATGGAAAGAGGGGTGGAACATTATTCTTCACTATTCAATAGAAAACACTGTTACATCAAACGCCCTTGACGCCATACAATGTCTCCCACCTATGGAAGAGTTAGACATTGAACCAACCGTAGAGGAACTTAGCAAGGCCATAGATAGCTTGGCCACCGGCAAGGCTCCAGGACAAGATGGGATCCCTCCCGATCTGATTAAATCCTGCAAAAGTGCATTATTACATCCCTGCTTGAAGTGCTACATCTATGCTGGAAAGAGAAAACCATTCCTCAAGATATGAGAGACTCCGTGATTGTAACTCTCTACAAAAATAAAGGAGATAGAAGCGACTGCAACAACTACAAAGGCATCTTCTTAATCAGCATAGTCGGCAAAACCTTCACCAGAGTCATCTTAGGAAGGCTACAAAAACTCGCAGAATACGTATATCCTGAATCGCAATGCGGCTTCAGATCAGGAAGATCAACTGCAGACATGATTTTCTCCTTAGGTCTACTTCAAGAAAAATCTAGAGAGCAGAAAAAGCCTCTCTTCATCGCCTTTATCGACCTTACAAAGGCATTTGATCTTGTCAGCAGAGAAGATCTTTTCAAAATACTTTCCAAAATAGGCTGCCCACATACTCTACTGTCGCTAGTCAAATCGTTTATGAGGACATGAAGGGCACCATCCAATGTGACGGCAGCACATCACAACCCTTCGGCATACGCAGCGGTGTCAAGCAAGGATGCGTTCTTGCTCCAACTCTATTTGGAATCTTCTTCGCTGTTCTGTTAAAACATGCATTCTCACATTCAAATGAAGGTGTCTTTCTGCATACTAGATCCGATGGCCGACTGTTCAACATCTCAAGACTAAAGGCAAGGTCTAAGGTCAGACATATCTCTATTAGAGATCTGTTATTTGCTGACGATGCTGCACTTGTCACGCAAAGTCAGGAAGAACTCCAGAGCATGGTACATCGCTTTGCACATGCCTGTGGAGACTTCGGTCTAACAATAAGTTTGCAGAAAACTAACATACTCGGTCAGGACACCGAAGCAACACCTGAAATCTTTATCAACAACTATAAACTTGACATCGTGCGGCAGTATAGCTACCTGGGGTCCATCATCAGCGACAGACTATCTTTAGATACAGAAATTGACACTCGTATTGGTAAAGCCGCTACCACCTTTGCCCGTCTTTCTAGGTGTGTCTGGCAAAACAACAAACTGACAATTAAAACAAAATCTGCAGTGTACAATGCCGGCATAATTAGTATCCTCCTGTATGGCAGCGAATCTTGGACAACCTATGTAAAGCAGGAGAGGAGGCTAAATGCATTCCATATGCGATGTCTACGCCGTATTCTTGGTATCACCTGAAGGACAAAGTGACAAACGTGGAGGTCCTGACTCGCACAGGCCTACCGAATATCTACACGTTGCTCAAACAACGTAGGCTACGCTGGCTTGGCCATGTACACCGTATGAAAGATGGCCGCGTACCAAAAGTTATACTCTACGGACAACTGGCAGATGGTAAAAGGACTAGCGGGCGCCCAAAACTTCTATTTGTAGACTTACGTAAACGCGACATGAAGACTCTGAACATAAACCCTGCAGCCTGGGAAGACATAGCCGCAGACCGCAATCTCTGGAAACACACTCTAAAGGTTCACCTCAAACAAGAAGCAGACAGATTCATAGAGAAAGAGAATACGCGGCGAAAGAAAAGAAAGGAAAAAATAACATTTCTAGGGGTGCAGAAAAAATCCATAGTCAACTATGACTGACGGAGGCTACTACTACTACTACATATTTGTTACTTATATATTTATGCCTACATATTTGTTACTTATATATTTATGCCTACATATTTGTTACTTATATATTTATGCCTACATATTTGTTACTTATATATTTATGCCTACATATTTGTTACTTATATATTTATGCCTACATATTTGTTACTTATATATTTATGCCTACATATTTGTTACTTATATATTTATGCCTACATATTTGTTACTTATATATTTATGCCTACATATTTGTTACTTATATATTTATGCCTACATATTTGTTATTTATATATTTATGCCTACATATTTGTTACTTATATATTGATGCCTACATATTTGTTACTTATATATTTATGCCTACATATTTGTTACTTATATATTGATGCCTACATATTTGTTACTTATATATTGATGCCTACATATTTGTTACTTATATATTTGTGCCTACATATTTGTTGCTTATATATTTATCCCTACATATTTGTTACTTATATATTTGTGCCTACATATTTGTTACTTATATATTGATGCCTACATATTTTTTTACTTATATATTGATGCCTACATATTTGTTACTTATATATTTGTGCCTACATATTTGTTACTTATATATTTGTGCCTACATATTTGTTACTTATATATTGATGCCTACCTATTTGTTACTTATATATTTCCTTACATATTTGTTACTTATATATTGATGCCTACATATTTGTTACTTATATATTGATGTCTACCTATTTGTTACTTATATATTTGCGCCTATATATTTGTTATTTATGTGACTGAGTGGATAATTTACAGTGTGATTGAGTGGATAATTTACAGTGTGACTGAGTGGATAATTTACAGTGTGACTGAGTGGATAATGTACAGTGTGACTGAGTGGATAATTTACAGTGTGACAGAGTGGATAATGTACAGTGTGACTGAGTGGATAATGTACAGTGTGACTGAGTGGATAATTTACAGTGTGACTGAGTGGATAATGTACAGTGTGACTGAGTGGATAATGTACAGTGTGACTGAGTGGATAATGTACAGTGTGACTGAGTGGATAATGTACAGTGTGACTCAGTGGATAATGTACAGTGTGACTGAGTGGATAATGTACAGTGTGACTGAGTGGATAATGTACAGTGTGACTGAGTGGATAATGTACAGTGTGACTGAGTGGATAATGTACAGTGTAACTGAGTGGATAATTTACAGTGTAACTGAGTGGATAATGTACCATGTGACTGAGTGGTTGATTTACCATGTGACTGAGTGGATGATGTACCATGTGACTGAGCGGATGATTTACCATTTGATGCAATCAAAGATTAACAAACTTAAGAATGAAGTGGCCATGGACAATCTGTAACCAGCCTTGGAAGGAAGTGTCATTTGTTTGCTATGAGCTCATGTGGGAGAAATGTAATAGAATTAAAAACATATAGAGGTGATATAGAGAAGGGAATGTAATAAATATAGAGGACATATAGATGAGGGAATGTAATAAATATAGAGATCATATATATAAGGAAATGTAATAAATAATAGAGATCATATAGATAAGGAAATGTAATAAATATAGAGATCATATAGATAAGGAAATGTAATAAATATAGAGATCATATAGATAAGGAAATGTAATAAATATAGAGATCATATAGATAAGGAAATGTAATAAATATAGAGATCATATAAATAAGGAAATGCAATAAATATAGAGATCATATAGATAAGGAAATGTAATAAATATAGAGATCATATAGATAAGGAATTGTAATAAATATAGAGATCATATAAATAAGGAAATGCAATAAATATAGATGGCGTATAGAGAAAGAAATATAATAAATAAAGAGGTATTCTCTCCTGAATCATGTAGGAACAATGTACGTAAAGATGCTTGATCAACATACCATATATATGTGTCATTATTTTAAGATCCATAAGGGGCATGCCTGGAATAACAATTGGAGGTCATAATATAAATAATCTAAGGTATGCAGATGATACAGTCTTAATTGCTAAGAGTGAAAATGAGTTACAAGAATGTTAGACATTATAGTGAAAGAAAACAAAAATGAAGGATTGAGCCTTAATAGCAGCAAGATAGAAGTAATGGTAACAACAAAGAAAAAGACATCACCTCAGTGCAAAATAAAGAAAGTGAAACAATATTAAAACAGGTAAATGAATTTCAATATTTGGGAACTTTGTTAACCTCAGACGGAAGATGTACAAAAGAGGTGAGATGCAGAATGGCTCAGGCAAAAGCAGCTTTCCAAAAAATGAAGAAGATACTGAGCAATCCATTTTTGACAATAGAAACAAGAAAAGGAGTCCTTAAATGTTATGTAGAGCCAGTTTTAACATATGGATCTAAATCATGGACAATAGGACAACAGACAAGAAAATTACCGAAGTCTGTAGAAATGTGGTTTTACAGAAGAATGTTGAGAATACCATGGACAGATAAGAAGAGTAATGAAAACGTTCTGAAAGAGGTCAAAGCAAAAAGAGAGCTAATTTCCAATATTAGGAAGAAACAATCATCATATTTTGGCCATGTAATGAGAAGAGAACAGCTGGAATATATTGTAACAACTGGAAAAATTGAGGGACGAAGAGATAGAGGAAAGCAAAGAGAAAAGATACCAGACAGCTTAAGAGAATGGCTTGGCAGAAGGTCAACAACAGAAATGATAAATAACTGTCGAGATCGAAAACTGTGGAGAGACATGATCACCTACGCCAGCAGGCCTGGTACTTGATGATGGTGATTAATAGATGAAACCCAGTTTAGACTTAGTAGAGGCTGCCAGGTATCATATCTGGGGTAAGACAAATAAGGGAAGAGACTATTGGTTACAGCAGAGAGCAAAGTATTGTGTGTATGGATCAGGAGAAAGGTTTTGATCGAGGTAGCCGGAACAATACGCAGAGGATGTTTGACGAGTATGTTGTGGGCGGGACAACTGTTTGTTAATACACATCATCATCATCATCAGCATCAGCATCATCATCATCATCATCAGCATCATCAGCATCAGCATCATCATCATCATCATCATCAGCATCATCAGCATCAGCATCATCATCAGCATCAGCAGCATCAGCATCAGCATCATCATCATCATCAGCATCAGCATCATCATCATCAGCATCATCATCATCATCATCATCAGCATCAGCATCATCATCAGCATCAGCATCAGCATCATCAGCATCAGCATTATCATCATCATCATCAGCATCAGCATCATCATCATCATCAGCATCAGCATCATCATCATCATCATCAGCATCATCATCATCAGCATCAGCATCATCATCATCATCATCATCATCAGCATCATCATCATCATCATCATCAGCATCATCATCATCATCATCATCATCATCATCATCATCAGCATCATCATCATCATCATCATCATCAGCATCATCAGCATCAGCATCATCATCATCAGCATCATCATCATCATCATCAGCATCATCATCATCAGCATCATCATCATCATCATCATCATCATCATCATCATCATCATCATCATCATCAGCATCATCAGCATCATCAGCATCAGCATCATCATCATCATCATCAGCATCATCATCATCATCATCATCATCATCATCATCATCATCATCATCATCAGCATCATCAGCATCATCATCATCAGCATCATCATCATCATCATCATCATCATCATCATCATCATCAGCATCATCAGCATCAGCATCATCATCATCATCATCATCATCATCATCATCATCAGCATCATCAGCATCATCAGCATCAGCATCATCATCATCATCAGCATCATCATCATCATCATCATCATCATCATCATCATCATCAGCATCATCAGCATCATCATCATCATCATCATCATCATCATCATCATCATCATCATCATCAGCATCATCAGCATCATCAGCATCAGCATCATCATCATCATCAGCATCATCATCATCATCATCATCATCATCATCATCAGCATCATCAGCATCATCAGCATCAGCATCATCATCATCATCAGCATCATCATCATCATCATCATCATCATCATCATCATCATCAGCATCATCAGCATCAGCATCATCATCATCAGCATCATCATCATCATCATCAGCATCATCAGCATCATCATCATCAGCATCATCATCATCATCATCATCATCATCATCATCATCATCATCATCATCAGCATCATCAGCATCATCATCATCATCATCATCATCATCATCATCATCATCATCAGCATCATCATCATCATCATCATCATCATCATCATCACCAGGCTAAAGCAGATTAACACGCAGAATGCAGCTATCAGTCTCCAGGGATTTGAGCAGAGGTGAAAAGCTTGCGAGCGCAAAAGCAAAATTGTGGGACTCACATTTTCCATTCCTTGTTATATCATGTCCAATCATCATCATTGAGTGCCGTCTCCTCATCGAAGGTTGGCTACCATGGAGCGCCATTCTGCTCTGTCTCTTACTTTGTTGGTGCAGGTTGTCAAAGGTTGACTCGTCCATGTTAGTCTTGGTCTACCTCTGCCTCTTTACCTTGTATTTTCCCTTCCAAAATTACTTTTAGTAGGCTGTCGTGTCTTTTAGCATGCTCCAAAAATTTCATTTGTCTTGTTTGAATTGTGTTTAGTAGTTATCTTTTAATTTTTAGTTGTTTTAAAACTTCATCGTTTGTTTATTTTCTTTGTTAATACTAGAGCGCAGAAATGGGTAGCAGGGTAGTACTCTGGGAAGGTGAGGAATGCCACCTCGCATCGTGAGTTTCGATGCTTGAAGCGACACTATCCAGAAGTCTCCGAACACTTCTGGATAGGCGGTCCAGCACATATGGGTGAAAACTCGCGTGCTGAGACGTCGATTCAAGTCTCGTACTTGACCTTTAACCTTCACTAGAGCATTCGATGGAAACGGCGGAGGTGAGCAGAAGTAAAAAATATTAAACACGACGGAGAGCTGTGAGTTGAGCCACAGAAAACATGTGAAACAAATATACAAGCGTATCTAGAGGCTAAAATCGTAGAGAGAGGAAGGGCAAAATGACGTTTCGGCATAAGCCTTCATCAGGGACGAAACAAAGAAATAAACAAAGATCAAGACGAGTTATTGAATTGTTGTTGCTGTTGTTGTTGTTGTTGTTATTATTATTATTATTATTGGATTGCGCTTCCGGTGCGTCCTAAGACGTTGGTGTGTGTTTTCGCCAGTTTGTTGGCAAGGAAGTGTGATTTTATATATGTGTGCTTCTAAATTAAAAAAAATAAAAAGCTCACGGTGCATCCACGTGCCGAAGAGCTGATTCACTGGAGTTGGCCAGTCTATAACGTGGAAACGCGTCCTGGACCGTGCGACTGAAAGAGTCCACGTGAGTCTAGACTATCCACAGCTTCGACCTTCAGTGACAAAATAAAGATGAAGACGAAAGGAGAATATTCTAAAATAAACAAAGAAATATAAATGCGAAAGCGGAAGATACTGATCTGAAAAATGGCGGAAAGAAACGGTAGCCAGGATTTATATTCCTAGATCTAGTTGGCTGTTGTTTGTAGAGTGCGGGTGGCTGAAGAAACAAAAACTGGAAGTTTCCATAAAAGAACGGATCTGGGTTCGCTTCACAGTAAATTCATAGTTTTGTTCTGTTGTTAACTCTTTCCATACGGAAGCTTTTTATCAATGCAACAGAAGAGATTTCATAGACAACATTTTTCGTGCTTTTAAGAATCAATCTACATATTTATATTTATCTAACATATAACATATTATATACATAATTTTAGATAATTGAACAAGGAATTAGATTTCACCAATACCAAGTTGATACAAGGCATGTAAAAAAGAATATGTCTTGATGACGGTTCACACTAATCAAATTGAAAGTGACGCACTCTGCGGCGAAACGTATGAAGCGTAAAGAGTTAAGGGGTGAAATAAAAGTCAGAGCCAGACAACTAAACAGGGCATGCGATCTTGAACCCCAGCTGTATGACCCTCCCCCGACATGCCCTATAAATGGAATGAATGCTTTAATGATAAGGATTTCAGCAAAGCATATCAGGCGTTACCCAAAACAAGCTTTAGATTGCATGAATTTTTTCCTTTAGTTTATGTCACTAGTGCATTGTATATATATCCGTGGTGATACCGCCCACTTTGATATTTCTTTGTTTGCTGTAGTCTCAAGGTCGACAATGTTTAACTTCGTTGACATGCCCACTCAGGAACAAGCAGTTGTGGAACTTTCACAGATAAGGTTTGATATCATGAGTGCCTGTTTTCTGTTTTGTTTATGCTTTGGAATTCAAGTCGAGATAGATTGGTATTTGCTGAGAAGGATAAATGGAATGCCAGTGGGCATTACGCCATGTCGGGAGTGGAAACATATACCCGTGTGTTCATGGGAAATGCTAGTGGATATTATCGCTTCTGTGAATTGCAAAAAAGAAAAAGTAAAGAGCCCCAGTCACGCCAAGTGACGTATAGGGAATATGGCGTTAGTGACCATAAATTTTACAGACCTTCAGCACATCTGATTTTTGGGGTAATGTGGTCGGCATTACGCCCATGCCGCTTTACTTTCCCAGAAAAAAAATCTGATACCTATTAAGGGCTCGGTGAACCGGAAGCTGTCGGTTGGGATCGTACCCTACCTCATGTCCTTTGTAGTCCAGTTCACTAACCACTGAGCTATCGCGACTGCCACTTCTGTAAATTGTGGCATGATTTAAATCACGCAGATCCTAGTTTGATTCTATGAGTTAACGGTGATGCATCTCAGTGTGTGGTAGCTGGTTCAGGCAGCAGAGACCTCTTCCTCTTCTGCTTCTTCTATTACACGCTTTTTTATCTTTTTTTTTTTGTTAAAGTACCGCGGCCTGACGTGGCACCGACCACATATGTCATTCTTCTTTCTTCTTTTCTCTTTTTCACTGAAACCGAAAAGGTGTCGTGGTTTATATTATTTCTTGTTCTTGAGCTGCTCGAACTATCTGAATTAGTGATTTTCCTTTGTTGTTACATGTCTCTATCGTTGCATCTATCCATCTTCTTCTAGGTCTTCCACTTGGTCTTTTTCCATACATTCTCGAGAAGAACGCCCTTGATGGTGATTGGTGAGGATTCATTCTGACAAGGTGGCCCAGCTATTTAAGTTGTTGTTGTTCTATATATTCTTGGCAGGGTTTTGTTCCTACCATTTTTCTTATGGTTTCATTTGGTATTCTATCTCTTCTTGTGTTGTTTGTTACTTTTCTCAAGCATCGCATCTCACATGTATTGATCTTTCTTAAATGTGATTTAGAAAGGGTCCATGTTTGACTTTCATAACACAAAGTTGGTATGAAGATGCTATTTATCATTTGTTGTTTAGCTGGCATAGAAATGTTTGGTTGTCTTAGCAATGGTGAAAGCTGGTATGTGACAGCATTTGCTTTTTGTATTCTCATGTCAATTTCTCTGTCTAGTTTTCTATCTTCTGTGAACATTGTGCCCAAATACTTGAATTCCTCTACTTGTTTTATTTCTTTATCTTTGATCTTAATGACATATGTAATTGGTGTTTGAAAAATATGGTCGACGATAGCATATTTTCAAGACGTGAAGGAAATCAGTTTGTACTCAAACAGGTTCCCATTTTAAGTGCAGCAAGGTAACAAATGAGGAATAACGTTGTCCGCTCATTTAACACCCTGAATTCAGTTATCTACAAAAGAAGTTAAATATTTCGCAACGTTTCGACTGTTGTGTTCTCCTCAGGTGCAAGTTTACATTTTAAAAGAATTTCTACAATTTTAATCTATTTCACTTGTTGATCATGCATTTCTATCACTTTTTATTATTATTATTTTTAAAAATGTTGCTTCCTTTTTTGTAACACTGTGGTGAGATTGGTGTTTATGATTGCCTTCTCTAGCTATGGTGAGATTGGTGTTTATGATTGCCTTCTCTAGCTGTGGTGAGATTGGTGTTTATGATTGCCTTCTCTAGCTGAGGTGAGATTGGTGTTTATGATTGCCTTCTCTAGCTGTGGTGAGATTGGTGTTTATGATTGCCTTCTTTAGCTGTGGTGAGATTGCTATTTATGATCGCATTCTATAGCTGTTGTGAGATTGCTATTTATGATCGCATTCTCTAGCTGTGGTGAGGTTGCTATTTATGATCGCATTCTCTAGCTGTTGTGAGATTGCTATTTATGATCGCATTCTCTAGCTGTGGTGAGATTGCTCTTTATAATCGTCTTCTTTAGCTATCTACAATTAAGCTAAATCAGACTATAACACAGTAGGCATCAACCCATAGCAGTGATACTTTAGTGACTGTAGTTGCCCTTAGCTCTTTCAATGTCTCACATTTCCTAGATCAGCGGTTCCTAAAGTGTGCATCCAGGCTGCCGGGTGAGTGTGCTAACCCTGGCAGGTGTGCAGTGCCCAGCGTATTGGATCGTTCCAAACAATCAGGAAGATACTGAACAATTCATCTTTGACAAAAGAAACAAGAAAAAGAGTTCTTAAATGTTATGTAGAGCAATCCTTAATATATGGATGTGAATCATGGACAATAGGACACAGACAAGAAAATCATAGGAGACTTTCATCATCATCATTGAGTGCCATCTCCGCATCGAAGGTTGGCTACCATGGAGCACCATTCCACTCTGTCTCTTGCTTTGATGGTGCAGATTGTCATAGACTGACTTATCCATCTTTTGATGTTACTCGTCCATGTTAGTCTTGGTCTATGTTGGTGGCACTGAAGTTGTGTTTAGTAGTTCTCTTTATAGATAAGGGAAATTCTTGATCAAGCCTGACTATACACTGGAGTCTGTAGAAATGTGGTTTTACAGAAGAGTGTTGAGAATACCAAGGACAGCTAAGAAGAATAATGAAAACGTTCTGAAAGAGGCCAAAACAAAAATAGAGCTAATTTCCAATATTAGGAAGAAACAATCATCATTTTTTGGTCACGTAATGAAAAGAGAACAGCTGGAATATATTGTAACAACTGGAAAAATTGAGGGACGAAGAGAAAGAGGGAAGCAAAGAGAAAATACCAGACAGCTTAAGAGAATGGGTTGGCAGAAGGTCAACATCAGAAATAATAAATAACTGTCGAGACAGAAAGTTATGGAGAGACATGATCACCTACGCCTGCAGGCTCGATACTTGATGATGATGATGGTTACACTCATATACATTTTGTATTACACTCATATACATTTGTATTACACTAATATACATTGCGTATTACACACATATACATTTTGTATTACACTCATATACATTGCGTATTACACTCATATACATTTTGTATTACACTCATATACATTGTTTTATTACACTCATATACATTGTGTATTACACTCAAATACATTTTGTATTACGCTCATATACATTGTTTTATTACACTCATATACATTTTGTATTACACTCATAGACATTTTGTATTACACTAATATACATTGCGTATTACACTATTATACATTGCGTATTACACTCATATACATTGCATATTACACTCATATACATTGCATATTACACTCATATACATTATGTATTACACTCATATACATTGTGTATTACACTCATATACATTGTTTTATTACACTCATATACATTGCATATTACACTCATATACATTGCGTATTACACTCACTCATATACATTGCGTATTACACTCATATACATTGTGTATTACACTCATATACATTGCGTATTACACTCATATATATTGCGTATTACACTCATATACATTGTGTATTACACTGATATACATTGTGTATTACACTCATATACATTGTGTATTACACTCATATACATTGTGTATTATGCTCATATACTACATTGCGCATTACACTCGTATACATTGCGTATTACACTCATATACACTGTGTATTACACTCATATACATTGTTTTATTACACTCATATACATTGCGTATTACACTCATATATATTGTATATTTCACTCATATACATTATGTATTACACTCATATACATTGTGTTACACTCATATACATTGTGTATTATGCTCATATACATTGCGTATTACACTCATATACATTGTGTATTACACTCATATACATTGTTTATTACACTCATATACATTGTTTTATTACACTCATATACATTGTGTATTACACTCATATACATTGTTTTATTACACTCATATACATTGCGTATTACACTCATATATATTGTATATTACACTCATATACATTGTGTATTACACTCATATACATTGTGTATTACACTCATATACATTGTGTATTATGCTCATATACATTGTGTATTACACTCATATACTTTGTGTATTACACTCATATACATTGTGTATTACACTCATATACATTGTGTATTACACTCATATACATTGTGTATTATGCTCATATACATTTTGTATTACACTCGTATACATTGCGTATTACACTATTATACATTGCGTATTACACTCATATACATTGCATATTACACTCATATACATTGCATATTACACTCATATACATTGTGTATTACACTCATATACATTGTGTATTACACTCATATACATTGTTTTATTACACTCATATACATTGCATATTACACTCATATACATTGCGTATTACACTCACTCATATACATTGCGTATTACACTCATATACATTGTGTATTACACTCATATACATTGCGTATTACACTCATATATATTGCGTATTACACTCATATACATTGTGTATTACACTCATATATATTGTGTATTACACTCATATACATTGTGTATTACACTCATATACATTGTGCATTATGCTCATATACTACATTGCGCATTACACTCGTATACATTGCGTATTACACTCATATACACTGTTTTTTACACTCATATACATTGTTTTATTGCACTCATATACATTGCGTATTACACTCATATATATTGTATATTTCACTCATATACATTATGTATTACACTCATATACATTATGTATTACACTCATATACATTGCGTATTACACTCATATACATTGTGTATTACACTCATATACATTGTTTATTACACTCATATACATTGTTTTATTACACTCATATACATTGTTTATTACACTCATATACATTGTTTTATTACACTCATATACATTGTTTATTACACTCATATACATTGTTTTATTACACTCATATACATTGTTTATTACACTCATATACATTGTGTATTACACTATCTATTCTATCTATCTTTCGTTCGCCTGAAGTATTGTCTATATCTGCAATGTCGTTTCCTGTATAAATTTTACTGTCTTTTGTAATTCTTGCAGTGGCCCATATAGTTTTGTCTGTAGTGTTGTATCTATGGGCCAATGGATTTTCCTCAGTCTACTATATTCAGTGCAGTCTTGAAGTATGTGTTCAGCAGTCTGGGGTGCCTGTCCACATGTACAAGTAGTTGATGTGCCGATCTTGAATTTTGTATACATGTGACTATGGAGTCGATTGTGTCCTGTTCTTAGGCGTATAATGATAACTTGTTCATATCTATTCATATTATGAAAGGCATCCTGATTTGGGGCTTGTGGTCCTCTGATTGATTTGATTATCTGTTTCTTATGATGGTATGTTACCGGTGTATCTAGTTGTGTGCCTGTTGAACCTTCCTTTGCCAACTGATCTGCTTTCTCATTTCCTGGTATTCCACAGTGAGACGGGATCCACTGCAGGGCAACCCTGTGGTGCTTGCAGAGTTCAGTCAATAAGGTCAGCAGATGTGGTAATTTTCTGGATTGTAGTGCCTGGAGTACTGATCTTGCATCTGTCAAAAACACTACAGGCTGTGGGCTAAGATTACTGTTCAGCAGTTTTTCTATTGCCAACTTTATTGCTTGTATTTCTGCATCATAATTGTGACAATATTTCCTGTTGCTATTTTATTCATATCCCTAGTGTTATTTGGGTACTCTATATATGCACCTGCTCCCCCATTCTTTACTGCATTCTGTGCTGATCCATCTGTGTACACACGGATCCATAGGTCTTGTGGGTATTCTTCATCCAGGAAACTGAGAGTTATTGTTTTTCGCTGTAGACTATTTTGTTCCTCTTTGTCAACTATTCCTTTCACTTCTGTCCATATTTATATTGATAATCCTGATTCCACTCATATACATTGTGTATTATGCTCATATACATTGCGTATTACACTCATATACATTGTGTATTACACTCATATACATTGTTTATTACACTCATATACATTGTTTTATTACACTCATATACACTGTGTATTACACTCATATACATTGTTTTATTACACTCATATACATTGCGTATTACACTCATATATATTGTATGTTACACTCATATACATTGTGTATTACACTCATATACATTGTGTATTACACTCATATACATTGTGTATTATGCTCATATACATTGTGTATTACACTCATATACTTTGTGTATTACACTCATATACATTGTGTATTACGCTCATATACATTGTGTATTACACTCATATACATTGTGTATTATGCTCATATACATTGCGTATTACACTCATATACATTGCGTATTACACTCATATACATTGTGTATTACACTCATATACATTGTTTTATTACACTCATATACATTGTGTATTACACTCATATACATTGCGTATTACACTCATATACATTGTGTATTACACTCATATACATTGTGCATTACACTCATATACATTGCGTATTACACTCATATACATTGTGTATTACACTAATATACATTGTGTATTACACTCATATACATTGTGTATTACACTCATATACATGTGTATTACACTCATATACATGTGTATTACACTCATATACATGTGTATTACACTCATATACATTCTGTACTTGAAAGATTTACTCAAACGTTCCATTTATTTGCTCCACGCCCTGAAATCTAAGACTGTGGTGACGCCCCTGACACATCACTGACTCCATGTTTCCACAGATGGACCTGTGAGCGTGCAGGACGCGGACTCAACAATCACTAACAGTGAGTCGGATGGATCAAACCGAAGCACTACTTCCGTCATTTGCGTAGCCAATAGAAATGACACCTCTGGAGACTATTCCGCCAAAGAAGGCAAACTGAAAGAGGAGTTGAAGTCACAAAATGGTCCTTTTGTTGATAATATAAAGGTAAGGGACTGATCACCTGCTACAACAGCATATAACATCTCTAAATAAAAGCTGCACAAACTACAGTATGAAAATTAACACACAATAAGTAAATTAAGACACCCATTAAACATTAAGATCAAAGATAAAGAAATAAAACAAGTAGAGGAAATCAAGTATTTGGACACAATGTTTACAGAAGTTGGAAAACTAGACAGAGAAATTGACATGAGAATACAAAAAAGCAAATGCTGTCACATATCAGCTTTCACTATTGCTAAGACATCCAAACATTCTATGCCAGCTAAACAACAAATAGTAAATAGCATTTTCATACCAACTTTGTGTTATGAAAGTCAAACATGGACCCTTTCTAAATCACAATTAAGAAAGATCAATACATGTGAGATGCGATGCTTGAGAAAAGTAACAAACAACACAAGAAGAGATAGAATACCAAATGAAACGATAAGAACAATGGTAGGAATAAAACCCTGCCAAGAATATATAGAACAACAACAACTTAAATGGTTTGGCCGCCTGGTCAGAATGAATCCTCACCAATCACCATCAAGTGCGTTCTTCTCGAGAATGTATGGAAAAAGACCAAGAGGAAGACCTAGAAGAAGATGGATAGATGCAGTGATAGAGACATGTAACAACAAAGGAAAATCACTAATTCAGACAGTTCGAGCAGCTCAAGAACGACAAATGATATAAACCAGGACACCTTTTAGGTATCAGTGAGAAAGAGAAAAGAAGAAGATGGATAGATGCAGTGATCGAGACATGTAACAACAAAGGAAAATCACTAATTCAGACAGTTCGAGCAGCTCAAGAACGACAAATGATATAAACCAGGACACCTTTTAGGTATCAGAGAAAAGAAGAAAGAAGAATGAACTGATCAGTAGCATTTCTATGCTACGCAGCAGCTGGCCTGAACAGACCTGCCGTAAGATAAGCTGAAAATCGATATGAAGATTTAGGAATCAACAGAAAAATTGTTTGGTCAAAAAATATAAGACAGAAGGACCAACAGCGCGCCTTCAATAAACGTTTGGGGAACACCAGACTCAAGGGCCAAACACGAAAAAAGATGGATTGCTGATGCGGATCCACGTGCGGATGGATGATGGTATTAGAAACACTAGGAAACAACAGCTGTGGATTAGTTAGTGGATTAGTTAGTGGATTAGTTAGTGGATTATCCACAGTGCATGAAGGTAACGTCCATATGTTCTCAGATCTCTTTCCCAGTATGTCCCTTGGTGTATGGAGACTGATTACTCCGTATGTCCCTTGGCGTTTCCCCAGTATGTCCCTTGGTGTATGGAGACTGATTGGTTATTGGTTATTGGTTATTGGTTATTGAAGGCCTCGGCATCACAGCAAACGAATTAAAATCCATAATTGCTCAACCGCCCGTGCCAGTGGAATCATCCGAATTACCAACTCATCTCCCAAACAAAGAAAGGTAACTGTAGTCCCCATCGTAGCAGTCTCAGCACACGCCAAAAGACATAAGGCGAAACCGCGCAGAAAGTGAACACAGCCAACTGTTCCCTGTCATACGATATCATCATTCATCGTAAACAAGCGGGATATCGAAGCAGGATCAAAACGGATGAGACACACAGCTCACGGTGTGCACAGAGCACTTAACTCAGTAGCTCCTGCAACAAGCCGGACTTGGAATATGAGGAAACTGCAAGAAGGAACACTTTTCAGACATAGCCTTCAATGGTTCCTGCCGCCTATCCACCATATACCATGGGAGTTCACGTCCTCCCGAAATTAATGATCGTCATAGCACTTGATGATGTTAGGCCGTCATTGATGACTCCAATTCCAAACATATAGACACACAGTGGTGGTAATTTGTCATTTCCAATCCAACAGAAGCCACATGACCTGTAGTTAGTAAAACCACAGAGAGAATATAATTTTGTGACCTTCACTGATTCACTCTTAGATGTGAATGTGTAGTTTACACAAGAGGAGAAGTTTTCAACTACAGTGATCCCATTTAAGGCAATTCTGGGATAGCAAGGCAAGTCTCCTTTATAGCAGTAGAACTTGATGTTCTCCGCTCCCTTCTTGTAGCTCCTGCCACACGATTCTGATGTCTCATTAACTTGGACATCATTCAAGAACAATGTCAGATTAACATTCCATAGATATGGCTCTGCTGATGAAGTGCTTGGTGCAACTGTTGTATCAATCATACAGGAGGCTCCTGGTCTGTGGTCATTAATATCACAGACGGCACATGGTGTTGTTATATTCAGTATTTCTTTCTGGGGTGTAAATATGTGGCACACACATGGAGAGTGGTTTGTGGTCACAGTAATCCCATTAAAGTCAATTCTAGGGTAGCATGGCATAGCTGTTTCAGAACAGCACAATCCTGTGATGTTTTCTGTGTTCGCTATAAAGCTGCTGCTGCTACACAATCCTGACCAATTATAGGTGTGGACATTATTCACTTGCAATGACAAAACTGCTTTGTTTACATCATAAACCTCTGGAAGCGAATCATTTATGGGACTAATAGTACAATTTATTCTTCCATCGGGGATATCTGCATTGAGTCCCCAAAAAAAGGTCTTTGGTTAAAAAGCACATATGCGTTTGAGTTAAACACACAATGAGCCCACTTCGTAGATTCAAAATGATTCTTGCCATGCCATCGGTTTGCACTAGTTAGGTCCTTAGCTACCAACGTAAAAAATGTCTGAAACGAAGCCATCCAATTAACGACTTTATCTACAGCGAAGGTTAACGAACTGTGAACAAACATTTATGTTCAAACCCTTGAAAACATTTTCAAAAAACTGCCAACTCGCAGCAATAACATTTATCGTGTTGTTCAATGTAAACATTGCTTGGTCCATAGCTCGAATATAAATAAGCTGCCATTTTGGTGCGTCCCATGACGTCATATTCAGTCCCTTGATGTATGGAGACTGATTACTCCAGTTAGTCCTTTGGTGTATGGAGACTGATTACTCCAGTCAGTCCCTTGGTGTATGGAGACTGATTACTCCAGTCAGTCCCTTGGTGTATGGAGACTGATTACTACCGTATGTCCCTTGGTGTATGGAGACTGATTACTCCAGTATGCCCCCTGATGTATGGAGACTGATTACTCTGGTATGTCCCTTGGTGTATGGAGACTGATTACTCCAGTATGTCCCCTGATGTATGGAGACTGATTACTCCGGTATGTCCCCTGATGTATGGAGACTGCTTACTCTGGTATGTCCCTTGGTGTATGGAGACTGATTACTCTGGTATGTCCCTTGGTGTATGGAGACTGATTACTCCAGTCAGTCCATTGGTGTATGGAGACTGATTACTCTGGTATGTCCCGTGGTGTATGGAGACTGATTACTCTGGTATGTCCCTTGGTGTATGGAGACTGATTACTCCAGTCAGTCCATTGGTGTATGGAGGCTGATTACTCCAGTCAGTCCCTTGGTGTATGGAGACTGATTACTCCAGTATGCCCCTTGGTGTATGGAGACTGATTACATCAGTCAGTCCCTTTGGTGTATGGAAACTGATTACTCCAGTCAGTCCCTTGGTGTATGGAGACTGATTACTCCAGTCAGTCCCTTTGTGTATGGAGACTCATTACTCCAGTCAGTCCCTTGGTGTATGGAGACTGATTACTCCAGTCAGTCCCTTGGTGTATGGAGACTGATTACTCCAGTCAGTCTCTTGGTGTATGGAGACTGATTACTCCAGTATGCCCCTTGGTGTATGGAGACTGGTTACATCAGTCAGTCCCTTTGGTGTATGGAGACTGATTACTCCAGTCAGTCCTTGGTGTATGGAGACTGATTACTCCAGTCAGTCCCTTGGTGTATGGAGACTGATTACTTAAGTTTGTCCCTTGGTGTCTGGAGACTGATTACTCCAGTCAGTCCCTTGGTGTATGGAGACTGGTTACTCCACTCAGTCCCTTGGTGTATGGAGACTGATTACTCCAGTCAGTCCCTTGGTGTATGGAGACTGATTACTCCACTCAGTCCCTTGGTGTATGGAGATTGATTACTCCAGTCAGTCCCTTGGTGTATGGAGGCTGATTACTCCAGTCAGTCCCTTGGTGTATGGAGACTGATTACTCAAGTTTGCCCCTTGGTGTATGGAGACTTATTACTCAAGTTTGTCCCTTGGTGTATGGAGACTGATTACTCCAGTCAGTTCCTTGATGTATGGAGACTGATTACTCCAGTCAGTCCCTTGGTGTATGGAGACTGATTACTCTGGTATGTCACTTGGTGTATGGAGACTGATTACTCTGGTAGTCCCCTGATGTATGGAGACTGATTACTACAGTCAGTCCCTTGGTGTATGGAGACTGATTACTCCAGTCAGTCCCTTTGTGTATTGAGACTGATTACTCCTGTCAGTCCCTTTGTGTATGGAGACTGATTACTCCAGTCAGTCCCTTGGTGTATGGAGACTGATTACACCAGTTCTGTGTTGATTTGTTATTCTTCTATGTCTTCCCACATAGCGATTCTTTCTGGCGTCTCCAGTTTTGACCTGATGTTCAAGCAGCCTGGGCATGGTTGTAGATCTATGATCATTGACTGAATCATTAGCTCACCGTACCTCCCTCAGGGCATTCAGAACGTCAACGCAGTCCATTGTACGTCCGCCATTCGTGACAACCGTTCCAGCCAGACTGTGAACTCGTTTATTTTATTTCACGCCCGAGCGTCCAGGGACGAATATGAAACAGATAGCAGTCAGTCCTGAGTTCCACAGTAACACCAGTCAGTCCTGAGTTCCACAGTAACACCAGTCGGTCCTGAGTTCCACAGTAACACCAGTCAGTCCTGAGTTCCACAGTAACACCAGTCAGTCCTGAGTTCCACAGTAACACCAGTCAGTCCTGAGTTCCCCAGTAACACCAGTCAGTCCTGAGTTCCACAGTAACACCAGTCAGTCCTGAGTTCCACAGTAACACCAGTCAGTCCTGAGTTCCACAGTAACACCAGTCAGTCCTGAGTTCCACAGTAACACCAGTCAGTCCTGAGTTCCACAGTAACACCAGTCGGTCCTGAGTTCCACAGTAACACCAGTCAGTCCTGAGTTCCACAGTAACACCAGTCAGTCCTGAGTTCCACAGTAACACCAGTCAGTCCTGAGTTCCACAGTAACACCAGTCAGTCCTGAGTTCCACAGTAACACCAGTCAGTCCTGAGTTCCACAGTAACACCAGTCAGTCCTGAGTTCCACAGTAACACCAGTCAGTCCTGAGTTCCACAGTAACACCAGTCAGTCCTGAGTTCCACAGTAACACCAGTCAGTCCTGAGTTCCACAGTAACACCAGTCAGTCCTGAGTTCCCCAGTAACACCAGTCAGTCCTGAGTTCCACAGTAACACCAGTCAGTCCTGAGTTCCACAGTAACACCAGTCAGTCCTGAGTTCCACAGTAACACCAGTCAGTCCTGAGTTCCACAGTAACACCAGTCAGTCCTGAGTTCCACAGTAACACCAGTCGGTCCTGAGTTCCCCAGTAACACCAGTCAGTCCTGAGTTCCCAGTAACACCAGTCAGTCCTGAGTTCCACAGTAACACCAGTCAGTCCTGAGTTCCCAGTAACACCAGTCAGTCCTGAGTTCCACAGTAACACCAGTCAGTCCTGAGTTCCACAGTAACACAGTCAGTCCTGAGTTCCCCAGTAACACCAGTCAGTCCTGAGTTCCCCAGTAACACCAGTCAGTCCTGAGTTCCCCAGTAACACCAGTCAGTCCTGAGTTCCCCAGTAACACCAGTCAGTCCTGAGTCCCCAGTAACACCAGTCAGTCCTGAGTTCCACAGTAACACCAACCATTGTTGTTGTACCCAGCCCCCTTCAATCTTCCTGAGCGTGTCGTCATCGAGCCAATCAGAAAACTTGAGTGAAAGGTTGTGTTTCGAGCCAAGCCATATGTTTAGTTACTACCATGGTCAAAACTACTTGTAGTTATCACGAACGCACCCTCCTTCACTGTTCTTCCTTTGACCTGAGCTATGGAGACTAATCAGCTCCAACTGAAACCGAAAAACAGACCAATAAGTGAGATGACTACCAAACCTTGAGGTGAATTCTCGTTGATTATCCTGTACGTCAGCTTCCAAAACAATTTTTTTTTGAGTCTGCATTCTCTGTTCGACGTTATGTTGCCATGTAATGAAAAGAGAAAAGAAAATGGGTACATAATTACACTTAAAAGTTCGAGGGAAGAAAACAATAGAGCCAATGTTACCTGCCACGTTTGTTTGACTAAGGAGGTTTGGAATCGTCGTCCATTCAGTCGAGTAGGACGTGACGGAGAAACATCTTGTCAAAGGAATTGACCGATGCATTTTGGGAAATGCTGAAACAAGTGGTGGAGCGGATATGGGGTGTTCTTGACAGCAATGAATCTGGTTCCATTAATAGGATAGGATAGGATAGGATAGGATAGGATAGGATAGAATAGGATAGGATATGATAGAATAAGATGGGTAGGATAGAATAAGGTAGGATAGTATAGAATAAGGTAGGATAGGATAGAATAGGATAGGATGGTATAGAATAAGATAGGATAGTATAGAATAAGATAGGATAGCATAGAATAAGATAGGATAGTATAGAATAAGATAGGATAGTATAGAATAAGATAGGATAGGACAGAATAAGATAGGATAGGACAGAATAAGATAGGATAGTATAGAATAAGATTGGATAGTATAGAATAAGATAGGATGGCATAGAATAAGATAGGATAGTATAGAATAAGATAGGATAGGACAGAATAATATAGGATAGGACAGAATACGATAGGATAGGACAGAATAAGATAGGATAGTACAGAATAAGATAGGATAGGACAGAATAAGATAGGATAGTATAGAATAAGATTGGATAGTATAGAATAAGATAGGATGGCATAGAATAAGATAGGATAGTATAGAATAAGATAGGATAGGACAGAATAATATAGGATAGGACAGAATACGATAGGATAGTATAGAATAAGATAGGATAGTATAAAATAAGATAGGGTAGGATAGAATAAGATAGGATAGGACAGAATAAGATAGGATAGTATAGAATAAGATAGGGTAGGATAGAATAAGATAGTATAGTATAAAATAAGATAGGATAGTATAGAATATGATAGAATAGTATAAAATAAGATATGATAGTATAACATAAGATAGGATAGGATAGAATAAGATAGGATAGTATAAAATAAGATAGGATAGGATAGAATAAGATAGGATAGGACAGAATAAGATAGATAGGACAGAATAAGATAGGATAGGACAGAATAAGATAGGATAGGACGGAATAAGATAGGATAGTATAGAATAGGACAGAAAAGGACACAAAAGTATAACTACATGTAGCTCCTTCCTCGGCCGGATCTGCGGATCTAACTTGGCAGATTCAGCCACGAGAGAAGCTGTTTGTCAAAAAGCACACCTGACAAGATGTGCTGACATCTGCTGAAAGCTTGCTACAGACCGTCTGTCAAGACGACAAAGGTCATACATGATTGTACGTCACCAACATTTTCCACCTCATTTCTCATTTTGTTCTTACTGAGCGTGTATTTTTTTTATTCCTCAGCATGATTCTCTTGGGGGAGCCGCGATAGCTCAGTGGTTAGTGAACTTGACTAGAAAGGACACGGGGTTGGGTTCGATCCCAACCGACGGCTTCCGGGTTCACCCAGCCTTAAATGGGTACCGGATTTTTTTTCTGGGAAAGTAAAGCAGCACGGGCGTAACACCAACCACATTATCCCAAAAATCGCGTGCTGAAGGTCTGTAAAGTATAGGGTCACTAACACCATATTTACCTATACGCCACTTGGCGTGACGGGGGTACTTTACTTTTTTTTTTACTACGATTCTCTTGGCTTCCCACCACGTCGTGTTTTATTCTGAAATATGGTGTTTGTTCATTACAGACGGTGGAGACCATTTCATCATGTTGCTGCATTAGGTCAAATAAACATGGAATTGTATCGAGCAGCTCAATTATTAGAGAGAAAAGACAAACAGTGACGTTTCGGCAAAAAGCCTTCATGAGATAGAAACGAAAAAATACGCAAAGACCAACAAGATAGGGAAATACTGTTCTAAAATAAACAAAGAAATATACAATTATCATCATTAAGTGCTATGCCTGCTAGCGTAGGTGATCATGCCTCACCACAACTTTCGATCTCGACAGTTATTTATTATCTCTGTTGTTGACCTTCTGCCAAGCCATTCTCTTAAGCTGTCTGGTATCTTTTCTCTTTGCTTCCCTCTATCTCTGCGTTCCTCAATTTTCTCAGCTGTCACATTATATTCCAACTGTTCCATTCTCATTGCTTGTCCAAAAAATGATGATTTTTTCTTCCTAATATTGGAAATTAGCTCTCTTTTTGCTTTGGCATCTTCAGAACTTTTTCATTACTCTTCTTAGTGTTATAGTATATTTATTGTTTCTTATTTCTTGATAGTATATTATCGTTCATTGACAGCACATCACATTTATTGATGACACAACATTAATCATGACAAAGTTCTCGTATGTTCATTATATAATCATAATCATGTTATTGACATTCCTTGGCACAATGATCAACTAGTGGTTGATGCACTTATCTTAAATTAATGTTGATTCATTCTTTGACTTCTCGGAGGCAAATCGCCGATGAATATGATAAGTCCACAAGTGCATACTTTACATTCAACATTAATTAACTTACGTTCATGCGGAATGTGAAACAACTTGAAATACTCTTAAGCACTTTCACAACACTAAAGTTCATATGTTCGTTGCTATACTCACTACTCTCTGTAAACTTACTTAATAACTTCTCAACTGACTTAAAACTACAACTTGAAAATTCTTAACATCCTAACTAACTGGCTCAACTTTCTAATCTTAGCATATTAGATCTGACTTCCATCTCTATAGACTTCTAGCTCTTCCTATTTCTAACTCTTGTTTTAATTGTTCTAATTGTCCTAACAATGATTGTCTAATCTAAAAGTTGTTCTATCCTTGACTTCTCTCTCTGTGTCTAATCTCTAACTGTTCTATCCCTGACTTTTTTCTCGGTGTCTAATCTCTAACTGTTCTATCCCTGACTTCTCTCTCTGTGTCTAATCTCAAACTGTTCTATCCCTGACTGTCTTTATCTCTAACTGTGTTAAACCTATTGTGTTGAAGTTTAAATACTCCAACCTCACACTTTGTGTGACATATCTGCAGCCAATCAAACCGCCGCAAAGTGATAATTTGCAACCCCTCCAATCACTCGTGGAGTCATCAACTCTCTTCCTTCTGACCCAAAATTCGCCCTATAACTCACAATTGTCAAAACAAACTGTTTATGACCATCATCTTCATGACCTGACCTGTCCTGGTAGCTGTTTACCGGACAGTAAAATCAAGCAGTCACATCATGCGCGTATTGTCATGCGCTTATTGTCATGCGCGTATTGTCACGCGCTTATTTTATCCCCATTTCCAAAACAACCTGCATGGTGGAAATTTCCATCCTCTCTAAACTCATCGTGTCCAGTAATTCTGGACCTTCCTCCGTCCACTTTCTGTGTATCCACTACCCACTATGTGAACTGCTACCTTAATTTGTTATTCTGGCTGGAATGTTCCATACTTTAAATTTATGTCCTAACACTGATGATCGCTACCATTTGTTACTGCTAATGTCTATGAAAGAATGGGTAACGACTAAATTACCCGCTCCCGTTCTTTCATTAGCTTACTGTTACACTTAGCTGTCCATGTTACTCTCAACATTCTTCTGTAAAACCATATTTCTACAGCCTTCAGTGATTTTCTTGTCTGTTGTCCTATTGTCCATGATTCGCATCCATATGTTAAGACTGGCTCTACATAACATTTAAGAACTATTTTTCTTATTTCTATTGTCAAAAATGGATTGCATAGTTTCTTCCTCCTTTTTTTTTTTGGAAAGCTGTTTTTGCCTGAGCCATTCTGCATCTCACCTCTTTTGTACATCTTCCGTCTGAGGTTAACAATGTTCCCAGATATTTAAATTAATTTACCTGTTTTAATATTGTTCCACTTGTCTTTATTGTGCACTGCGGTCTCTTTCTTTGTTGTTACCATTACTTATTTTATTTTTGGTTGAGTCCATTATTTTTTCTTTCTTTCACTATAATGTCTAATATTTCTTGTAACTATTTTCACTCTAAGCGATTAAGATTGCACTATCAGCATGCCTTAGATTATTTATATTATAACCTCTGATTGTTATTCCAGGCATGCCCCTTATGGATCTTAAAATAAACTCACTATACATATTAAACAAATCTGGTGACAGTACACAATATTGCCTAACACCCAGTTTTATTGGGAAATACGTTTCAAAAATAAGCAAAAAAATAAAACACAAAAGTCAAAAACTGATCTAAAAACTGACGTTGCTAGAGTAGTTTAGTATTTGTGTACGAATATTAATTAACTTTTACGTCAAAGAGGTCCAGAGATGATGTATAACAGAAAGAGCATTCATTTTATCTAGCGATTACTTATCCACATCTTTTAACCCTTCGCCCTCTAAGGGATACCATATTACCCCAAAAATAATGTGCCGAAGGTCTGTAAAATTTATGGTCACTAACACCATATTTCCTATACACCACTTGGCGTGAGATCATTTACTTTTTTTTTTTTTTTACCTCAAAGGGATAAAAATCATGTGCTGAAGGTCTGTACAATGTATGATCTTCTTGTTCTACCTTTCAGCTCCCTGTGGAGCATAGGTTTCAACAAACACTTTCCAAGTCCGTTCTGTTTCTTGTCATTCTTTTAAGATCATTCCATGTCTTCCTCATCATCTTTATCTCTACTTCTGTCTCTGTCTTCTCCAAGAATTTCTGGTCTTCCTCTTTGTCTTTTCCCCTGTGGATTCCAAAAAAGGGCCTGTTGTGTCATACTCTCAGTTGGCTTCCGCAGTGTGTGGCCTACCCAGCGCCATTGTCTTCGCTGTATCTCTTTATCCACTGGTGTTTGACTGGTACATTTCCATAATTCTATGTTAGTGATTTTGCCCTGCCATTTCCATCCTTTTATTCTGCGTATGCATCCATTAATGAAAGTCTGTATCTTCATAATAAAAAAGACTAAAACTATGATCATAAACAACAAAAAAATACTCAAAACCCACAAGTGGATATCAAAATGGATGGAATATCAACTGTCCTGGAGACAGTTCAAAACTACAACTACCTTGGACATGTTATAACCAGTGAGGGAAAATGTACAACTGAAATAAACAAAAGAATAGGAATGCAAAAAGTAATTTTAATGTCATGAAGAACATACTAACTTCAAAAACAAATAACACCAGGACTAAAACTATGAATAGCAAAATGTTTCATCTTCTCAACATTCCTATATGGTGCAGAAACATAGACATTAGACAAGAAAACGGAACAGTGAATTGAAGCCTTTGAAGTAGAATTGGATGGAAGGAAAAGAAAACAAACGATGAAGTCTCAAAACAACTAAACATGAAAAGAGAACTACTAAACACAATTCAAACAAGACAAATTAGATTTTTGGGCCATGTTAAAAGACACAGCCTACTAAAAGTAATCCTGGAGGGGAAAATACAAGGTAAAAGAGGCAGAGGCAGACCAAGACTAACATGGACGAGTAACATCAAAAGATGGACAAATCAGCCTATGACAACCTGCACCATCAAAGCAAGAGACAGAGCAGAATGGCGCTCCATGGTAGCCAATCTTCGTCGCGGAGATGGCACTCGATGATGATGATGTATCTTCATGATTGACCATTATGTTGTTCTCCATGTTTCACAGCCATATAATAGAGAGAGAGAGAGAGAGAGAGAGAGAGATCAAAATGTATGGTTACTAACACCATATTCCCTATACGCCACTTGGCGTGACGGGGGCTCTTTACTTTTTTTTTTACTTAAAGGGACGTTAAGTGATGTTGTTAAGGTCTGACCTTCTGGCGACTTCTTTGTTACTAATGTCTTAATCCCAACTGATGTGTATAGAAGCTCACTAAGAAAACGACCTTCAAATCCTTTACGTCGACTTTCTATCATATGGTTCATTCTCCACGTTTCTGCTGCATATAGGAATATGGATGACACATTTGACTTGTCAATTCCAAGCTTGGTGCTGAGATGGAGACTGACTGAACGTCAAATGTTCCAAACTCTACTGAACACCTGCTTGACATGCCTACTCTTGTAGATATTGAGTTATTTGCGGGTCATTGCACTCCCAACATGTCCATAGGTGCTCAGATCCCCTCCTCAGTTATTGAGTTATTTGCGGGTCATTGCACTCCCAAACATGTCCATAGGTGCTCAGATCCCCTCTAATTCCCTCAGTGTCCAGCGACTGACGACTCCAGTTCTGTGTTGGTGATAAGTCTTCTTACACGGCCACTAAGTTTCTCATTTCTGGCTGTGCCCATCTAAACCCCCATCTCTATCATCCGAGGGAGTGACGTGGATCTGTGTTTCAAAGTCCTGTGCTCTTCCCACATCACGGAGGGCATTGATGACGTCCACCCGATCCTCTGGTTGACGTCCTCAACGACAGCGCAGCTAGCCAACCTGTCTGCTCTTTCATTTCCCCGTACTCCCGCCTGTCCAGGACATAGACAAAGGTGACCAAACGTATTTGTAACTTCTGCAATGACTATAACCATTGTATCTTGTAATTATATCTTTCTCGATGTCGTAATTTGATGAAACATGGCTTCCCAGATATTTAAAATGAGCATAGCATCACACACTTGGAAATAGTTGTCATCTTTACTTACCTCGGTTTGTCCTCCGTAAAGATTGAAACAGACTTGACGAGAAAGGGCGCTTCCACCGAGCAGGTGAAGGAGAAGTTACTGCAAGCCGTGACAGAGCTGCGAAAACTGGAGGAGTATCATCGCGGAGTCGGAGTCAAGTACCTGAAGGTTATCAGCGATATGTTCTGGGAGCACGATAACAAGAGATCTGTGCTTGGAGACTACCTGGCTGAGTTAAGCTACGCAGGTAAGAAGAATATTTGACTGAGTTAGGCTATGCAGGTAAGAAAAATATTTGACTGAGTTAGGCTATGCAGGTAAGAATACTTGGCTGAGTTAGGCTACGCAGGTAAGAAGAATACTTGGCTGAGGTAGGCTAGGCAGGGAAGAAAAATACTTGCTGAGTTAGGTTACGATGGCGATCTGACTTTCTTGCTAAAGTTAGGCTATGAAGGTGAGATAATTTTCTGGTTACGTTAATCGAAGTAGGTGAGATGACTTTATGGTTAAGTCGGGCTAGAAAGGTGAGATAACTTTATGGCTAAGTCGGGCTAGAAAGGTGAGATGACTTTATGGTTAAGTCGGGCTAGAAAGGTGAGATGACTTTATGGTTAAGTTAATCGAAGTAGGTGAGATAACTTTCTGGTTAAGTTAATCGAAGTAGGTGAGATGACTTTCTGGTTAAGTCAGGCTAGAAAGGTGAGATGACTTTCTGGTTAAGTCAGGCAAGAAAGTTGAGATGACTTTCTGGATAAGTCAGGCTAGAAAGATGAGATGACTTTCTGGTTAAGTTAATGGAAGTAGGTGAGATGACTTTCTGGTTAAGTCAGGCTAGAAAGGTGAGATGACTTTCTGGTTAAGTTAATGGAAGTAGGTGAGATGACTTTCTGGTTAAGTCAGGCTAGAAAGGTGAGATGACTTTCTGGTTAAGTCAGGCTAGAAAGATGAGATGACTTTCTGGTTAAGTCAGGCTAGAAAGGTGAGATAACTTTCTGGTTAAGTTAATCGAAGTAGGTGAGATGACTTTCTGGTTAAGTCAGGCTAGAAAGGTGAGATAACTTTCTGGTTAAGTTAATGGAAGTAGGTGAGATGACTTTCTGGTTAAGTCAGGCTAGAAAGGTGAGATAACTTTCTCGTTAAGTCAGTCTAGAAAGGTGAGATGACGTTCTGGTTAAGTCGGCTTGAAAGGTGAGATAACTTTATGGTTAAGTCAGGCTAGAAAGTTGAGATGACTTTCTGGTTAAGTCAGGCTAGAAAGTTGAGATGACTTTCTGGTTAAGTCAGGCTAGAAAGGTGATATGACTTTCTGGTTAAGTTAATCGAAGTAGGTGAGATGACTTTCTGGTTAAGTCAAGCTAGAAAGGTGAGATGACTTTCTGGTTAAGTCAGGCTAGAAAGGTGATATGACTTTCTGGTTAAGTCAGGCTAGAAAGGTGAGATGACTTTCTGGTTAAGTTAATCGAAGTAGGTGAGATGACTTTCTGGTTAAGTTAATCGAAGTAGGTGATATGACTTTCTGGTTAAGTTAATCGAAGTAGGTGAGATGACTTTCTGGTTAAGTCAGGCTAGAAAGGTGAGATGACTTTCTGGTTAAGTCAGGCTAGAAAGTTGAGATGACTTTCTGGTTAAGTCAAGCTAGAAAGATGATATGACTTTCTGGTTAAGTTAATCGAAGTAGGTGAGATGACTTTCTGGTTAAGTTAGGCTAGAAAGGTGAGATAACATTCTGGTTAATAGGCTACAAAAATTAGATGACTTTCTGGTTAAGTTAGGCTACAACTGTGAGATAACTGTTTAGCGTCATATTCATTTATTTATTCCCTCTGAATTGATTCGCTGATTATCGCCTCGGAGTTTCCCTCTATAATAATATTCATTTATTATTATTATTTGTCTCCTTAGCAAAGTTAGACTACGCACGACTTGTACAATCGGTGTTTTGTAGGCTCATTCAAACTACAAGCATCAAATTAAATGTACGAATGTGTTGTTCCCAATCTACTTAAGAGGAAAACCTTTCACTTATATCTGGTCTTCTTCTTCTTCTATCTTCCTCGTCTGCCTTTCAGCGTCGAGGGGAGATATAATTTGCGGTCTCTTGCTCTTCTGTTCGCCTCTGCTGCTGTTATGTTTCCTAGTGCTTCTAATATTCCAGCGACCCATCTTTTTGTGGTCGACCCTTGGGTCTGGTGTTCTCACAGCGTTTGTTGAAGGCTCATTGTGTTGTATTTTGTTCTTTTTGCCTTGTCACGTGGCCACACCATTTTATCTGTTGTTTCCTTATATATTCTATGGCGGGGCTATTCCTAGCTTTTTTCTCAGTTCTTCATTTCTGATCTTATCTCTCAGACTGTTTCCTGTCATTCGTCTAACACATCTCATCTCTGTAGATGTTATTTTACTTATTGTTCTTGCATCTAGGGTCCAGGTCTGGCATTGGTAGCACAACGTTGGGATGAAGATTGTATTGTATAGTGCTCGTTTTGCCTCTAGAGTTATTTCCTTGTTGGACAATAGTGGTGATAACTGTCCAATGATTTGACAAGCTTTGTTGCATCTTGATTCTATCTCTGATGTTTGAGAATTATCGTTTGTCATTAGACTTCCTAGGTATTTGAATCCTCTACTTGTTTTAGTTGTCTGCCTTCTATAGTTATATCTGGTGAGGTACACAATTCAGTAAAATGAGAACCTCTGGGCGAGACGTAACTCTTGTCTCTGACATGCAATGTCGTCTAGAAGAGGAATGACTGGTATCTCCGACATGCTCACACATGCTTGACCTACGTCAACAGCCTGGAAACCAAATCTTGGCAAACCCAAAATTGTTCACGCTGGGGATTAGCAAAGACTGAAAGAACAGTTTCATCGCTGACAAATTATAGAATGTGATTTAATGTCTGCAGCGCATGATGATATTTTTTTTTTTTTGGTCGGTAAATGTTGTTTTATGTGATACAAGTTGTTGTTGGGTTAAATCTTGCTGTTCTAAGTTTGTTGTTGGTTTAAATCTTGCTGTTCTAAGTTTATTGTTGGTTTAAATCTTGCTGTTCTAAGTTTATTGTTGGTTTAAATCTTGCTGTTCTAAGTTTGTTGTTGGTTTAAATCTTGCTGTTCTAAGTTTATTGTTGGTTTAAATCTTGCTGTTCTAAGTTTATTGTTGGTTTAAATCTTGCTGTTCTAAGTTTGTTGTTGGTTTAAATCTTGCTGTTCTAAGTTTATTGTTGGTTTAAATCTTGCTGTTCTAAGTTTGTTGTTGGTTTAAATCTTGCTGTTCTAAGTTTGTTGTTGGATTAAATCTTGCTGTTCTAAGTTTGTTGTTGGTTTAAATCTTGCTGTTCTAAGTTTATTGTTGGTTTAAAATCTTGCTGTTCTAAGTTTATTGTTGGTTTAAATCTTGCTGTTCTAAGTTTGTTGTTGGTTTAAATCTTGCTGTTCTAAGTTTGTTGTTGGATTAAATCTTGCTGTTCTAAGTTTATTGTTGGTTTAAATCTTGCTGTTCTAAGTTTATTGTTGGTTTAAATCTTGCTGTTCTAAGTTTATTGTTGGTTTAAATCTTGCTGTTCTAAGTTTGTTGTTGGATTAAATCTTGCTGTTCTAAGTTTGTTGTTGGATTAAATCTTGCTGTTCTAAGTTTATTGTTGGTTTAAATCTTGCTGTTCTAAGTTTATTGTTGGTTTAAATCTTGCTGTTCTAAGTTTATTGTTGGTTTAAATCTTGCTGTTCTAAGTTTGTTGTTGGTTTAAATCTTGCTGTTCTAAGTTTGTTGTTGGGTTAAATCTTGCTGTTCTAAGTTCTTTGTATAATCATGAATCGCCACACTATATTAAAACAGGTAAATGAATTTAAATATTGGGAACTTTGTTAACCTCAGACGGAAGATGTACAAAAGAGGTGAGATGCAGAATGGCTCAGGCAAAAGCAGCTTTCCTAAAAAATGAAGAGATACTGAGCAATCCATTTTTGACAATTGAAACAAGAAAAAGAGTTCTTAAATGTTATGTAGAGCCAGTCTTAACATATGGATGCGAATCATAGACAATAGGACAATAGACAAGAAAATCAATGGAGTTTGTAGAAATGTGGTTTTACAGAAGAATGTTGAGACAGCTAAAAAGAGTAATGAAGATGTTCTGAGAGAGGTCAAAGCAAAAAGAGAGCTAATTTCCAATATTAGGAAGAAACAATCTTCATTTTTTGGCCATGTAATGAGAAGACAACAACTGGAATATATTGTAACAACTGGAAAAATTGAGGGACGAAGAAATAGAGGGAAGCAAAGAGAAAAAAATACCAGACAGCTTAAGAGAATGGCTTGGCAGAAGGTCAACAACAGAAATGATAAATAGCTGCTGAGATCGAAAGTTGTGGAGAGACATGATCACCTACGCCAGTAGGCCCGGTACTTGATGATGATGATGTTTGTTGTTAACGTTGGTGTTTTATGTTTAATATTAACGTTGGTGTTTTATGTTTAATATTAATGTTGGTGTTTTATGTTTAATATTAATGTGGTGTTTTATGTTTAATATTAATGTTAGTGTTTTATGTTTAATATTAATGTTGGTGTTTTATGTTTAATATTAACGTTGGTGTTTTATGTTTAATATTAACGTTGGTGTTTTATGTTTAATATTAACGTTGGTGTTTTATGTTTAATATTAATGTTGGGGGTTTTATGTTTAATATTAATGTTGGGGGTTTTATGTTTAATATTACGTTGTTGTTTTATATTTAATATTAATGTTGGTGTTTTATGTTGAATATTAATGTTGGTGTTTTATGTTTAATATTAATGTTGGTGTTTTATGTTTAATATTAATGTTGGGGGTTTTATGTTTAATATTTATGTTGGTGTTTATGTTTAATATTAATGTTGGGGTTTTATGTTTAATATTATGTTGGTGTTTTATGTTTAATATTAATGTTGGGGGTTTTATGTTTAATATTAACGTTGGGGGTTTTATGTTTAATATTTATGTTGGTGTTTTATATTTATATTAATGTTGGGGGTTTTATGTTTAATATTAACGTTGGGGGTTTTATGTTTAATATTACTGTTGGTGTTTTATGTTTAATATTACTGTTGGTGTTTTATGTTTAATATTACTGTTGGTGTTTTATGTTTAATATTACTGTTGGTGTTTTATATTCTTGTTGTACTAAACGTTGATTATGTTTATAATTGCGTTGAATGTTGCTATACACTTCAAGTGTCCACAGACTTTGCACAGAATCCTTAACGTGTCTCTCTAATTGTCCCTATTCTGGACGAGCATCTTGATCTCAGCAAGGGAGTTGATACCCGCTGTCGCTGCCTCTCTTTTTAGTATATTGCTACCCAACAATTCTGTCAAGAGAAACAGTAAAGTTTGGCCTGAATGATACTTGTGATCTTGACCTTCAGAGCTGGCCATCTCGATGCTGAAACAGATGAACGTTCTGGGCATCTTCAAAAGCGTCGATATCTGGTTCCCGACCTACTACACATACAAGACTTGCTGGAACTACAGTGATGCCAGTGAAACGTTGGCCACGGTATTTACCTGTTTTAGCGTTGTCCTCACATTATTCGTGTCTTGACTCAGTTTAATTATTAATTAATTATGAGCATGATTAATAAATAATAATCATCATCATTAAGTGCCATCTCCGCAACGAAGGTTGGCTACCATGGAGCGCCATTCTGCTCTGTCTTGCTTTGATGGTGCAGGTTGTCATAGGCTGGTTTGTCCATCTTTTGATGTTACTCGTCCATGTTAGTCTTGGTCTGCCTCTGCCTCTTTTACCTTGTATTTTCCCTTCCAGGATTACTTTTAGTAGGCTGTTGTGTCTTTAACATGGCCCAAAAAATCGCATTTGTCTTGTTTGAATTGTGTTTAGTAGTTCTCTTTTCATTTTTAGTTGTTTTAAGACTTCATCGTTTGCTTTCTTTTCCTTCCATCCAATTCTACCTATTCTTCTATATATCCACATTTCAAAGGCTTCAATTCTCTGTTCTGTTTTCTTATCTAATGTCCATGTTTCTGCACCATATAGGAATATTGAGAAGACATAACATTTGCTATTCTTAGTTTTAGCTCTGGGTGTTATTTGTTTTAATGTTAGTATGTTCTTCATGACATTAAAATTACTTGTTGCCATCTTATTCTTTTGTGCATCTCAGTTGTACATTTCCAATTAATATTAATAAAGTTATAAACGTGGAGGTCATGACTCGTGAAGGCCTCCCGAACATCTACACGCTACTCTAACAACGTAGGTTACGCTAGCTTGGTCATGTACATCGTATGAAAGATGGCCGCATACCAAAAGATATGGCCGCATACCAAAAGATATACTTTATGGACAACTGGCAGATGGCAAAAGATCTAGGGGGCGCCCAAAACTCCGATTTATAGACGTGTGTAAACGTGAAATGACGACTCTGAACATAAACCCAGCAGCCTGGAAAGAAATAGCTGCAGACCGCTTGTCTTTGGAAACGCACTCTAAAGTTTCACCTCCAACAAGAAGCAGACAGATTCATAGAGAAAGAGAATACACGGCGAAAGGAAAGAAAAAAAAATAGCATTTCTAGGGACGCTAGAAAATCCATCATGAACTATGACTGACGGAGGCTACTATAGTCAACTATGACTGACGGAGACTACTATAGTCAACTATGACTGACGGAGGCTACT